>APFE031214756.1:4011-44960 GCA_000404065.3 Pinus taeda | reverse complement strand
ATATATCGGATCATATTATCTGGATTGGTTTCCACCCCAATTATTCCAATGTCGTCTTATATATAGCGTCCATCATTTTTTCCAATGCATATAATGACCACTTCCTTTATTGTAATCCTCGACATGTGGTGAAACATAAGGCTATTTTAGTTTCAATATCACCTTGTGCTAATTTGAGTGCACCCACATAGACACTTCAAGTGTGTTGGTCATCACCACTAACTAAACACTTGTGTCCTTCTATGCTCCCTTATTTCATGGCACATTTTCGACCCATTTATGGCATTATTTAATATATTCTCATTTACTCACCATGGATTTCATAATATAATGTGAGTTTGTAAGATTATGGGGTAATAAAATGAGCTTGTACAACAGGGAATAAAAATATAGTCTAATGGAATAGGGTGAGTTCCAACAAATTGAGGTATTACAAATTCCAAATGGCCTTTCAAGTCATTTTATGAATACATGTGATAAAAATACTTGAAAGATATACCTTGGGAAAACAGTGTGCAATGAGACATAATGAGCCTTCAAGACTTCATCCTCCATGCATGAACAAAACCCTATTTTCACATAATTTTGACACTCAAGGACATTAATGAATTTGTTGGTTGCAACTGACTTTCATATGCCATGTGATTCCCAACATGGTGAAGCAATTATAATGCAAGTTCTATGAAATGTTTCTGAAAAAACATCCTAGGGCCTCTGGATTAAGTTAAAGATGGCTAGGAACTTCATTATAATATACACGATTTCAATGTTAGTTAAGCACAATGAAATGTCCCCCCAACCTAATAGAGTTAATGGAAATGAAAGGCAATATGAAAACAAAAACATTGATAAGGCTTGATGGAGGCTAATACATTGGATTATATGATCAATTCAAAGACATAAACCAAACCATTGGATCCTTAAAATGTAGAGGAGGGACCTAAAATTTGAACATCGTCAATTTTTTTTGGGTGTTGTTGTAGATGCTTTAACATATTCCTATTGTTTTGTCATCTAAAACCTCCTCAACACTCCTTTCTATTCCAGGATTCTGTGCGTATTGTTCACCTCTTGAGAAATTCACTTGTCCTCCTCCTTTCAACCCTTAAGTGGAACTTGTAAGTTTTCTTGACCACAGTCCTTAAGAACATATTTGTTCTCTATTACAACTCTCCTTCTTGTAATCAATGCAACTATGTCTTATTCCATTACTTCTACCTATAATTGTCAAGTTCTTCACTAGGTTAAAATAAAACCATAAGATCATGTTTATCTACCAAGCCTCCTCAACATTGAGATTCACAATTCTCCTTCATTCATTGATCCAATATCCTTGGACTAGAATGTTCCAAATATGCTCATTTCTTGGCTGGGAATCTCCTCAATTTGCTCCATTCCAAATCCTCTGGATTTTTTTTATTTCCCCAATCTTCATTCTAAGGTTATAATTCCTTATTTTCCTTATATTATTATAATACTACCAACAACCTATGCTTGCCATAAACTCTCTTATTATGTGGTTATAAGAAATCCAAAATTCCTATAACTATAACATAAATTATTTGTTGTAGTCAACCCTAGTTTATCACAAAACTACATTTGTAGTTATTACTCATGCAAATATATTACACGCTCATAATACCGTCACATGATAGACCCTAATACAATTAGATTAATTTTTAATATGAACATTAAATGAAGATGTATGCTTACAAGATTTAACAACGTGTAACTAAATCTCAGAGCTCTTACCTTGAAATATTAAGTCCACCATACATACAATGAATTCATCATCCATCTTAGGATCTAAGCACATTGATTTTACCGTTTTACCAATTATAATTGTTAGTTGGTTGTGTTCTTTGACTTACTCTCTTGTCCATGAATGATCTCATTAATTATTTCTCCTTTGCTCACTCTCTTGTCCATGAGAAATCTATTTAAATTCCCAAATTGCACCACTTTATTTCTCTCTAACCACTTTCTTTATTTCTTAATGCTCAAAGAGTGTTGTTGCACTTTAATACCTCTCTAACACGATTAGATTACATATCACAAGTAAGGTTGGAGTATTTCCTTTGATACTAATCTAACATAGTCTTCCTAACTACTATTATAATATTTGATGTATTAGTAGTGGTAGCCCATAATTTTCCCACCGAAAATTCTCTTGAGTGGTTCCTACCATACCACTTTCAAGCCCCCCAAATCATCAACATAGTTGGGCCTTCTATTCATTGTGAGGCCCTAAACTTTTCACTTGATCCTCCTACAACCTTGGGGCAATGGATCATCTATCTCTAAGCCTAGTGGCTTGGACTTATTGCTTCTTTCTTGACGATACCTGAATGCCCAATTTCTTTAGCCCCTCTCAAGGACTTCACTCATGTGACCACGGGCTTGGGACTAGGCACATTTGTTTTGAACTCAAGCACTAGTAACTAACCTCAGTATCAAAGGTGCTTGGACCTTCTACTTTACATCTTAAATAAAATTTTAAGTGAAAAAGGGTCTCTTCTTATAGTGGGAACTTGGGATTATATGGCAATGATCAACAATTGAAATTAATAGTGGATATGGATTTCATGGGTGCATTAATAAGTTTGAAAGGAATTTGCTTAAATGTAAAATTTACCCACTTTGTCCTGAACGTGGTTTTCAAATGATCTAGTTTCATTAATAGAACATGATTATATCCATAGCAACCATCTAGCAGAGAGAAACATTTTTGACCTTGATACTATCTGGAGTATCTACTCCATCAATTGCATGGGGTAATTATCTTTAACTGAAGCTCAATTGAGGTTGCAAAAAATGACACATAAGCGTATCTTGTTGAACTTATTACGAACATAAAATAGGTTAGAGACCAATGTAGAATGTCAAGCTTTAAAAATGATCTGAGAATCTCGGAATTTACCTAATTCCTTTTAAATCAAGGGTTCAAGTGTTAGGTGATATTTTCTTAATTTTTGTTGGAATGGTTTTTCTCCTTCCTTGATAGGAATAACATGTTGAATGATGCATGTATCATAAATCTTTAGATCACCGTAGGTCCATGAAATTACATTTTGGTAGTTTTTGAATAGACAAATAAAATCCTCTCAATATCAAAGAGAATAACATGTACCGAGATTGACATACTTCAAATCCTGTTTCGCTCCCATATTGACTGTTCATGTGAAAATATTGATCTCCGAGCCTTTCTATTCACTGGTCCTCTGAATCAAGTTTGCAGGTCACAATTATTTTCAATAGATACTACACCATTGGGCATAATCTTTCCCTTTAACGCTTGAACTACATCCTAGAAAGCCTTATCATGCTCATCTTCTTTAATAGCTACATCTTTAAACATATTTGCATTGGCTATCAAGTGCAGGATTTGTTGGTCATCATTAAATATGTGAAAATTAGTCACATTGTCAAGCACATATGGCTTATAAACCATTTAAATAAAAAAACGACTTTTTAATGGTGACATTTGAGTAAATGCATTAGCTAATATGTTTGCGACAACATTATGTATCTTAGGAAAAATAATAATATTAAATAGGTGAAACACAATGAGTAAAACACGGTGAACGATATGATGTACCTATTGGGTTATAAGATATGAATCGCAAATTATCTTAAGTACCCTTACATTGAGGTCTATGGCTTTGTTTAACCCCAAAATTATTGCATCATATTTAGCAGTATTGTTCCCACACTTCAAGTCTGTAGAACATGAAAAAATGTACCTTTTAGTCTGAGGGTCTATAAGGATACAACCATGTTTAGAGCCATCTCGAATCTTATAACCACCAAAGTATAAGGTCCATCTATCATTAGTTATTGGTCGTATTCCTACACTAGCATTATGAAATCTATAATACAAATTTCATTTTCACTATTTGGACTACAAGGAAGGAGCCCCAACTCTGTATTTATGGTACAGGTGATGGTTGCACTTTATAACACCTATATCAACTTCTCACAAAAAAATTATGAAAATGGTGTTTACAATGCCAATTTTCTTATTATTTCCCTCATGTGGTAGCACAGTGTACTTCATTAAAGGCTAACTTTCTACTTGAGTCCGATTGTTTATGCCCTCGTAGTGAAGCCATAAATGTGTCTAGTCTATTGAGTAGTATCCTTGTAGTTTGTTGGACCAATCTCTACTCAAAATCAAACCATAGGCTTCTGGTATGTCCACAATATCAATGATAATGCATTGGTGAGCTCTTTAATCTGATGGCAAATGGATAATAATGTTATGGAGTTTGCCAATTTCCTAGACCAATCAATTTTCCATCTATATGATTCTTGCATTTTCCGTTTTCTCAGGAAGTAAATACTATTAGGAATAGATAATGGCATTACATTTACAAATGAAATTGAATCAACAACACAATTGTGAACATTGTAATTAAATATTTCAAATGTTAAAAGGAATGCGGGTGAAAGAGTGTTATTGTTTAAATTTACAACACTTACTATATAGTTTCAAGAAGTTCATGATACTTACAAGATGAAAATTGAGAAGCATAGAGTTCACAACGTGTGGGGATATGTGATGGGAGTGTTTTGAGGATTAGTTCGCGTTATCCTGGATCTTCGTAAGATAAAATATTGAAATATTTCCATGATCTCTTTTCATATCCTAAACAATATTATACTCAATACTTTAAATCTTTACAGGTTTTGTTGAAGTGTTAGGTGGTCTAGGTTTATTAGAAGCTTCAGGAATTATGGACTCATTCTTATGCTTGGTGGAAGCGTTCTTAGAAAGGGTAGCAATTTCAAACTTATTCTGCAAATTTTGAGTAGGATTGGGATGTGGTAAAATCCTTCTCAACAATTTCATTTTAAGATATTGCTTAGAAAGAGGTCCTTTTCTATTCATATTATATTGGTATTTTTTCTGTTGAGGATGACCTTCACTCATTGGTGGTTCATTACAATTTATCTTATCAACGTTATATATGACATTGCATACATTAACTGAATGTCCAACACTTGAACTTTCCTCATCCACATAGGTTCATTTTCTTGTTCACTTTGCTCAGACTGCTCGTATTCTAATAAAGTATCTACAAAATTAGTCATCGTAGCATTCATATTATGGTTCCATGCGGGACACATTTTTTTCTAAATGCTTCTCCTGATGGAAAGTGCAATAGTTATGCATAACCAAA
This sequence comes from Pinus taeda, assembly GCA_000404065.3. Lineage (NCBI taxonomy): Eukaryota > Viridiplantae > Streptophyta > Pinopsida > Pinales > Pinaceae > Pinus > Pinus taeda. The sequence continues at coordinate 39,777 of APFE031214756.1, read as the reverse complement.
AATTTAACATTTAACATCGAGTTAGACCTCTAAGTGGACATAAATTCATGGTTATTATTGTTGTTCTTAAATAAAGGAAACTTTAAATATATAATTTTGGTAGATGCCTCAGTTGACCTTCTCTCTAATTTAGATACTTTGTTTGTGACCGACTTCAAAGACTTAGCCAAGAATTCCATATCAAAAGAATCATTTTCTTTGGCTTTAGTAGAAGAAGCTTGAATTTTCTTACTAGTGACTCTAAAGTCTTTATAATCTTCATGATCTTTGATAGCTCCATTAGAATGCAAGAATTTTTCAATAATTATCGCTTTTGAAAATTTCAATACCAATGTTTCCTTTGAAACTCTTCTACAAATACAAAAATATTTGTAGGCAAGGAAACTGTATAATAATCCTTTTTTATTGAATCATTTAGTTGACCATCGGTGGGGAAATTAATCAACAAACTTGTAAACCTTTGAGTGAAATCCTTGATTTTCTTCTTGTCCCCAAACATAAGATTCCTGAGCTTTTTTAGAAACATGGAGGGAGTCTAGTCATCAAAAAATTTGTCCAAAAACAATTTCTTAAGCTCCCTCCAACTATGGATTCAATTAGGTTGAAGACTGTGATACGAATTTGATGCTTTTCCTTCTAGTGTATGGGAAGAGACTATAAGTAATATCATCAAATAATAACTCAAGATTTCACAAAGGCATGTAAAAATCATTAATATGATCCTAAAATTTTATCTTCTTATCAGGATAAAAATTTGAAAGTAGCTCTTCTAGGTGTTTACGCATACGATGAATCTTTCCTAGAAGATCAAGTGGCCTTTGGGCGATCCAATCCAGCTATTCATCAACCATTTATTCTTCTTGATCTTCTTCTCCTTCTGAATCCAAATATTTTTCTCCCTCACCATTCATGTATTTGTTATAATCAGTTTGTTCTCCTTTTCTTGGTTGTTCTTTATCAGAAGACTAAAAATATTCCTTGTCACTATCCAAATCTTCCTTGCTAGGTAAAAGGTCCCCTTCTCGATTTGTTATTTCAAAAGAATCAACTCTCTTCAAGTGTTTCAATGACCAAATATTCAACTAAAGAAATCAATACATTGCTATAGGTTATTTCATTCTTAATTTACTTAGGAGGTAGAATAACAACTTTGGAAAGTAAACTGAGAGCTCTTATGAATTGATAAGTAATAAGTGAGATTTTTTGAAGTTTATCAAATTTAACTTTAAAAACTTGTTTTAGATATTGATGAGAGTATCCTCTTACGATAGGATCATGAATTGGAGTTGAATTCAAAATGTTACTACCTTGCACAGATGGTTGGTTGTTTGGATAACGTGAAATGTAAACCATATAAAGGTTTCCCTCCTTTTATTGCCATAATTTTGATGGTGGTGGACCAACCAACATACAAGGCATCTCCTAGATGTGAAGTCCCAATTATACCTAACACCTCTTGGTATAGAGTCTCATCTAGAAATATTTTTTGGCTCCCATTTCCTTAAAGATTTTCCTTAGTTGCAGTTGTTAATATGAGAGAGCAATGCACGTGCACTTTTCAATGAGAAAGTAAGCATGCCTTGTGAAATGTTCAATTGTAATATGTAACTAGGTTCTTTCACTAGAAAGACAAAAAGTGAACCTTTAGAAGATAAGTATTAGTACTAATGTAATAGATACACATGCACATAGATATGAAAAAATCATTAGTCACCAAGTGAAATAGTTCACGTAGATGCAACAATCATGAAAATAAATATAATTGTTACTAAAGTAGATGAGCACCAGAGCCATAAAATAGCTCAATTTTTTTAGTACACATGAATTCCAACATATACCACAAACATCCAAAGAATAGTCTCAAAAAATTTTATGATATATGCATGAAAATGTGTTGGCTCAATGAACTTCAAATATTAGGCACAAGTTCCAATATACATTAATACAATGAACACCACTAGCTCCAATAGTAAGTTCCAAGATACATTAATAAAATGAACACCAATTGCTCCAATAATGCAACATTAATTTGCTTCTTTCTCTCCAAAAGAAATTTCTTCCTCTCTAATGCTTGGGTGGAGAAGTGAAGGTTTGAACGCCCCTCTTTGAGTAATGATGTAACACTCCACTCCCACACTTGCCCATGCTTACTGCTCCAACAGGGTAAATATGTGATGAAGAGTTACTATGATATGATTCAAATACCTAAGTATATTTAAGAAAGTGCAACTGATGAACCAACACTTTATAGACGTCCCTTAGGTGCTACAAGACCCCCAAGAGCTAATCCACCACTCTAGGTGCCCAACCCCTGAGTTAACCTAGCCTTTCGATGAATTAAACACTCAGTCGCTGCCATGAAATCGACATGTATGTGAATAGGACCCTTCATTTTCTCCCATAATTCCTGCAAGGGAGAGACTGCAATCTTTCTTAGCCAATTTTGTGCCAAGACTGTGACATTTAAGCCGCCTTTCCAAGGTTAGTCTCCAACCATTGCCTTGAACTTGATGATACTTTTGAAGAAAATAAATGACACTAATACAAATCCTATAACATATAAATTGATCATTGAATTGACCTAACCAAGACCAAGCATGACAGACATTTCATCAAACATATCACAAATATGAAATCTACAGGTCAATTCAAAAGAGATCTAATCATAAGGGTCTCATACTTATCTGAGAATCACTAAAAAGAATTGATGCACTATCACAATAGCTTCAATTTAATATATTAAGTCATCCATCCATTATTGTTTCACATACTAATGAAAACATCATTTCATCCATACATCATTATTGTCATAAAACATGCTCATAACCAAAATATAACAAACAAAAATAACAAGGATATAACATCCATAAAATACTAAATATAAACAAGTATATTTACCCATCAGATACAAGAGGAAAGAATCTATTACTAACTTATGCAAAATAAAACCATGTTTGAGACTTCCATGCACCACCTGACCATAGAATAGGTTGAATCAAATCTCTCTTTCAACTAGTCACCCCCATGCCATATTCTAAGCATGAATGTGGCATCTCCTAGAATAAATCAACCAAAACCAAACCAGGGCTTCAAAAGGAAAAACCACCTCAACCCTCAACTAGTGATTCCAACTCATGGTCAAACATCACTAACCATCACTAGATCAGTCTCTACCCAATCTTTCCGGGGCTCCAGAGCTTTTTTTCCAACCCAACATCCAAGACTAGTGATTGAACCCACAGTTGTCATTGAGCCTCCATGGTGTTTGCCAAACCAAGGCTTCTAGGACTAGTAACTTAAAACACAATAGTTGTCAGGCTTCCAAGGCATTTTTCCAACCAAGGCTTCTAGGACTAGTAACTCTACCCAAGTTATTGCAGAGCTTCTAAATTGTTTATCCAATGAAGGCTTCCAAGAATAGTAATTCAACCTAGGTTCTTACAGGTCTTACAAATAAATTTTCGAACCAAGGCTTCTAGGAAGTAGTAACTCAACCCAGAGCCATAAGGAGCATGAGCACCAACGAGAAAAAAAGGTAAACCCACAACACCATACTTATCAAGGAATTAACAAGTCTAGAAAAAACCACTACCAATCCAAGAAATCCTCCATGCCAATGGCATATCATAACAAAGAAACCACATGCATGGGCCATTCATGCCAAAACTGGCAAGGAAACCATACATGCAACTCGATACCTACAAATAAATCCAACTGTAGGTGTTGACCCTCTTGTCCCCTTGCGCTCTCCCTCTTTCCTTTGCCTTCTTTCTCCAAATCCGATGTATGCCACACCCCAAGGGTGATCCCATAAAAATCTAAGTGTCTAAGAGCATGAGAGAGAGAATAGAATGCAAGCCTTAAGCGAACTTAAAATTTCTGAACTAACAAAAGTTGCCAAATAATCCCCAAAAGCCTTTTTATCAATGAGGCCTCTATTTTCTTCATTTTCCATGATTTTTCCTTCAATTTCCCTCTCACACAAATTTGTGACCTTTCACCTTCCTTTTCTCCTATTTTCCATTATTTTCATAAATAAATTCCAATTAATGCCTCTTGCCTTTCCAAAGCCTTTGCCATTTTCTTTGCCAATTTCCTTTAGCCATAGTAACTAAAATGAACACCAGAAAGGATGTTTTTTTCACCATTCAACTTGGAATAGATGTCCCATGATTGTTGTCTTATATTTTCTTACACGGATTTTTAACCAGGGATGTTATAGAACCCTTCCCCTTGGGGGAACATCGTCCTTGATGTTCAATGACACATACAACCAGCAATACTGTTGACAACCAAAACATACTACCCATAGAGCTTTATAGCACAACTCGTTGTAGTATTTACATTGACATTCTCCTGAAAACATGACAACCATACCATTTACTAGAGATCTATAACATATCTAACTATGATATTTACAATAACATCCACATATAATTATGAAAATTTGATTCAACCAACAAATAATCATACTATCTATGGAGCTTTATAAATCCATCTTGATATAATATTTACAATAATATAAACATATACATATATGCACATTTACTCAATTAGCAAATAAAAAGATATGATGTTTGTTTCAGCAATAAAGGAACTTAGAAGCTCACACATCCACCCTCGACCAATACCAAGATTCACCTCCTTCCTAGAAATTCCAGAATCCACTCCTAAATTCAAAGTTGCATCTAATGTCCAACACTACAATCCTGTGCCACTTATCCTCTCAATGAACAACTATCAGCTCATTGTTCCAGGGAACACTCCCAATGTGCATCTGATTCCATCTGGAAATTCTAATGATCAAATAAAATCCATCCCTGACCTTCCTTCCTTTGCTACACAGTCCCCCACGTAATCTGGTGACCCATGTCCATGTAGTCACAGAACTTCCAAGGTTCGCTAGCACCTGCATCCCGGGTAGTCCATCCCTTGGTAAGGTTTCCTAACATCGGAAGGTCCAAACAACCAGATATATCCCTATCTCAAAACCATCATAATGGTCATAGCATGCTCATGGAAATTAATGGTCACTATTGCGTACTAGTGCCCCACAATGACACTGCTTTTGAAGTGCTTTACTAAGATATTGTTGAATTTTCCAATTCCTATGACTAACACTACTAATTCTTGTAGTTTGTTCAAACAACCCAACTAGGCATTTTGATGCTTTCTTGTATCAAGCACACAATTTCCACTAGAGTCAAAATAAATTCACAACATACCTCATCAGTAGCTCGTCCACAAGGTACGTTTGCAATCCTGTTTACTTCCTATCACAACAAGTCAAACTAGTTGTTTGATCAAATGATCACATATAAACATATCACATCTCGTTAGCTCAAAATGAAACCATCATAGTAAAAATCATGAATCACATGAAATCATCATACACCATACTCATAGATCACATGTAACCATCATAAATCATAAGAATATATCACGTGCATAATAAAACTGAAATAAAATATTAATACTTATCCTTTAATCAGTCCTTACTTCTGCCTTAATTGTTCCTATACACACATCAGATCAATTGTCACACCTGACAAACATCTAGTGCCTTCTTTTCACCCACGTACACATACACATAGTGTGTGTAACACAGATACAACCATAGACAACATACAACACCATACAATAGATGAACCTACATCTAACATACAATTCATACACCTACATCTGATGTACAACACTACATATTTATACACGTACACTTGGTGTACATCACAACACTATTAGTGTGGAAATTCTTGGAAGGTGTACCAAAAACACTTCACTTAAGTCACTAGGTGACAAGTGACCCTAACAACAAGTCAATGGATGATGTCATCTTAGATGTGAAACACAAATAGAAAACCTATACTAAAAGAAGATATAATCCAAAATAGAAGGCAACAATATGAAATATCCAATATAATAACCCAATTGGAAAGACTACTTTAAATGAATAAATCTTTTATTCATAACACCTAGTGAAAGCGATCTACAGATTGGTCTATAAGTCCCCCTCCATGGGATGGGTGCTTTGGTATCCTTGATGCTTTAGAAATTGATTCTCTCTCTCAATGTGTGAGAAACCCAAACAAAAAGTGAATAACTCAAAATGGGAGTTCAAAAAATGATTGACGATGATAATGATCATGGTGAAGAATGAATGAAAAACCCTCCTTTATATAGCAAAGTATGGAGTTAATCTAAAAAATGGAGAATAATAAAATATTATTAGCCAAATTTAGATCTAACTACTTGGAATATTTTATTATATTTATTGGAGAGGGGAAAGCTATTTAAAATGGTTAAATACCTTTATTTAGAAATAATTAACAGATAAAATGATTTATTGATTATTTCGCAAAAAACAAGAAAGCTGTGAAACAAAATAATTATTAAATAGTGATTAAATAATTATTCTAATAACAGATATAATGAAATTCAAATAAACAATGATTTATTTAAATATTCCTAAGGGATTTAGTCAAATGTGACAAGGAATAAATATTTAAATAATGATCTAATAATTATTACTAGAGAAAAATAAATAAATCATGATTTATCTAATTATTCATAGGGTTTTTTTATTTAAATAAAATAAAATAATAAAGGTGGTTTACTAAATTATTTTCCACAATGAAAGTGATTTTACTATGGTAAACTTAAATCTATATGTCGTATTTCGATCCACTTAGTGAGAAATGGCTAGGTGATCATTTTTTGGTGATAACAAACACAATACATATATGTACGCAAAGTACAATGTAGTGATTACACATGCCACGATACCATGACTATACAATACACATATAGAGTACCACATGCCCGCAACACACCATGTACAACATGCATACAATACCAGACATATACCAACACCATATGAACAACATGTACACAATACCACTTGTTCATAACACCATCTATACAATGTGTGCACAACATCACATATACATGGCACCATCCGCACAACGTGTGCACATTGCCACATGTACACTGCACCACCTATACAAACTGTACACAATACCACATGTACACAGCACCACATGCACCACATGCACGACATGTACACAACACCACATGTAGATAGTTCCACATGCACAATATGTATACAACACTACCTTCAGACAACACCACATGTACACACCATTGCATGCACACAACACCACATGTGCAATCATGCACATAACACCATATGTACATAGCACGTCATGTACAACATGCACTCAACACCATATGTACATACAATTAAATATACAACATGTACATAGCACTATATGTATAGAATACCGCATGTCCAACATGTGCACAACACCATATGCACACAATACCACATATTTGTCATGCACACAATACAGTATGTACACAACACCCCATATCCAACATGTACATAGCACCATCGATACCCAACACTGCATATGAAATATGCACACAACACCATATATGAAAGAGACACTCAACACCATAAGTACAATCATTAAATATGCAATATGTACAACACATACACAAAAGTATCACTACACATCCAAAACCACATTGTCTCTACCAAGCACTCTTGCTTATAGTGTCTCTCTTCCAACCATGCTTATCTTGACATGCCACAAATCACATTGTTTCATTTTGCTAATGTATCTCTTAGCATTACCTGTCCATGTCCTAAACATAGACATAGTATAAAAACATATATTAAATTCATATCCACATGATACTAACCTTCTATATATGTCATGGTTACTCTTCCCACTTGATTCCTCATAAGCCAGAAACCTCTTCATGTTATTCACTTGCATAAGCAATCATTACTCCACAAGAATCATTTTTGATGACCCTTTCCTACAACAACATATATATATATATATATATATTATATATTATAATATATATATTATATATATATATATATATATTATATATTAACCTAAAACCATCACTATCTCTGACAACCCATTGAGACAACAACATACATAGACACATATATACATATAATCCTCAACATAATCATAGTCACAACACAATTACCAGTTTTTGTAAGGTAAAGGTTAAGAGAACTCCCTTTTTGCATGCATAGTATGCAAAACATTGAGAAAAATAGTTTACAACATAGCTAATGGATTCGGTGCCACAATTCTATTCACTTTACCTTTCTTGATTATGTTTCTCATGATTGTCAAACCACTGTCTATTTACACGAATGGATCCAACCAACCCAATTAATTATCATACTCTTGCCCTCAACTATCCTTACACATGCACAAAGCTTTGTTTGAGTCTTGCACCAACTGTGGGGTTTCATTCATCTCTCCCCAAACTCCATTAAATTTCCTCCTTCCCAACCAATTCCCAAAGCCCTCAAAACATAAAAGGTAGTCAAAAAATAAAACAAGTATAGACCCATGAAAACCAATAACAATATGACACTACAAAAAAAGTGGCAAGGACTTGCACTAGACATAAAAAAAACTGCAAGTCAAGCATAAACAAATCACAAAGCTCTGAAAGCATAAATTAGCAACAGACACTGTGAATCAACCCCATGGGTTCCCAATGTGTCCAAAGGATATATCAACTGGATCCTTCTCCAAGGTTTCGTGGCAGTCTCTTTGCCATGTAATTTCTTGTATCATACTGCCATAAACACATAACTATTAGTGTATAAATAAAAATAACAATATGTTGGTTACATTACATTGTTGTACCCAACATGCTAAACTATAATTGAACTCGGAGATATATCATCTCCCAACGAACTTCATTCCTTTGAAAAATATAGCTATAAACAAAAACCAATGGTTCGTTATATTAACATATCAACTATTACCTTGTCATGCTAAGACCAAGCATGTTTCTCGCAGCTACTCGCACATGCTGATCACATTTACCCAAGATCAAGACACATATGTATTAATTTGAAATCAACCTTTTTGAAGTCTAACAACCATGTCATACTCAATGTTAAACTCACATTCATTAGTCGTAATACATGATTCTACAACTATTACCTACTTATACTTAAGTACATATTAGTTGTCTCAACACATATGTGTTAGTACATCCATCTTAAAAAGGATCATTTTTCCATGCAATCTTACAGACACATACTCATATCATGCAAGTAATCAAACATTCAAATAGGAGATAGATGGCATCATAGACACCAAACAATCAAACACCAAATAAATTAAATAATCAAACATTCAAACACCAAATAGACGATATAGGCAAACTCATATGTTGATGTATCCCAGTGGAGGCTATATTTTCTACACAATCACTTTAGATTAGCATGATATGAATTCACAACATATCAACTCAAACATAAATAAGGTCATGATGTCCATAATAGTAACTAGCTAACATGTTCACATCATGACTCATAAACAATTTTCATTCATGCATAACAATCACATCTGCAAAGTCAGTCCAAATTCGTACGACACAATATCAACACAATACCTGAATACTGTCACCATTACCATTTCCATAGGCCAATCTACATCAACACAATACATATATCATCAATATTTTAAATGAAACAACCGTAATCATCAAGTTAACTAACATATAGAAACAACAAGTTAATCATATAACATAATCATCAACAACAAAAACATCGTCATCACATTAATACCATGCATGAATAACCAACACATGTACATATGATCACACTGATTAACTAACATCTATCATACATGTAACCACAACAACCATAGAATGGAAAACATGTATATGACCGTAATAATTATAACAACCATTAACCAACATACCTTCACGCCCACCATAAAAACATGTATGACGATCTTCTCTTACCTCAAAGTCTAGTTCTGCAACCTCTCTTTGATGATCTGCATATCCTTCTCTATCTCAACCAACACATTAGCTTCATAAGATACCCGCAATGTCATGATGACCTAAAATTCATACAATTACCTCATGCATGGCAACCACACTCATAGTAATCCATTCATAACAACACATAGACATTGACATGGATAACAAATGCATATATAACTGACATGCATTCATGACTAAGGCATCCCAAAAATAACATCATCAACTCCTACATGAAAAATAAATTGCAACAATAACCACTACCATGCATACACAACAAGTACATATCCATCCTACATTCATGCATGATACTCCACATTCCGCACATCCAGTCCAAGTGTTGAACCATGCTCTAATACCACTCTGTAGCACCCTCCTCCTAGACTTACCCAAGCTTACTGTTCCACTAGGGTAAATATGCAACAAAGAGTTACTATGATACGATTCAACTCCCAAAGTACATTTAAGGAATTGGAATCGATAAACCAACACTTTAAATACCTCCCTAATGTGCTACAAGACCCCCAAGGGATAATCCACCACTCCATGTGGCCAAAATCTGAGTTGACATAAGCTTTCAATGAATTAAACCCCTAATCATTCCCATGACATGGGAATGCATGCGACTGGGACCCTATAGTCACTCCCACAATGCCTATAAGGAAGAGACTCCACGATTTAAGACACTTTTTTACAGTTACTCTCCAACCACTTTCCAAAACTTGATGAGATAGTAAATGACACCAGGAAAAAGCCTCTAACAAGAAAATTGATCAAGGATTGGACCTTATCAAGCCTAACCACAATAATCATTTCGTCAAACATATCAAAGATATGAAATCTATAGGTCATAACAACATATTTAAGCATAAGGGTCTCATACTTATCTAAGAATCACTAAGAAGCATTAATTCCCTATCAAAATATATGCACTATAATCTATGAGGTCAGCCATTCATTATTGCTTAACATGCTAATCAAAACATGATTATAGCCATACATCATTACTATGATAAACATGCTCATAAACATCACATAAAGAACAAAAATAACAAGGATAAAACAACCATAACAACCACATATAGAAAATTATATTTACCCATTAGATATAAGAGGAAAGAAGCTATTATTAACTTATGAAAAACACAACCAAGTCTGGGACTTCCACATACCACATGACCATAGACTAGGCTGAAACAAATGTCTCTTTCAGGTAATCACCCTCATGCCATATTCCAAGGATGAATGTGGTCTCTCATGGAATAAACTAATCAAAACCAAACCATGGCTTCCAGAGGCCAAACCACCTCAACCCTCAACCAGGGACTCCACCCCATGGTTAAACACCATTAACGATAACCAGAAGTGTCTCTACCCAAGTTATCGAGTGCTATAGAGTGTCTGTTCTAACGTCACTTCTAGGGCTAGTATTGCAACCCATAGTTTTCATCGGGCTTCTAGAGCGTTTTTCCAACTCAGGCTTCTAGGACTAGTAACTTCCAAAGCATTTGTTTAACCAAGGCTTCTAGGAATAGTAGCTCAACACACCAAGAGCTTCTAGAGAATTTGTCCTACCAAGGCTTCCAGGACTAGTGACTCAATCCAAGCTATTACAGGGCTTCTAGAGCATTTTTCCAATGAAGGCTTCCTCGAATAAGAACTCAACCCAAGTTTTTACAGGGATTCTAGAGCGTTTGTGCAGCCAAATTTTCCAGGAACTAGCAACTCAAACCATAGCCATAAGGAACATGAGCACAAACCAAAAATCAAAGGTAAAATCACAACACCATGGATATCAAGGACTTGGGAAGGCTAGGAAAAACCACTACCAATATAGGCAATCCTCCATGCCAATGACATATCTTAACCATGAAACCGCATGTGTGTTCCATGCATGCCAAAAGTAGCAAGGAAACGATACATGAAACTCAATACATTCAAATAAATCCAGCTATAGTTGTTGATCCCATTGTCCCCTTGCAAGTTCTTGCTTTCATTTTCCTTCTTTCTCCAAATCCAATGTATGCCACACTCCTCCAAGAATGCTGCAATAAAACTCTAAGTGTCCAAGAGTATGAGAGATAGAATAGAATGAGAGCCATAAGTGAACTAAAAAAGTTTGAGATAAGAAAATCTAACAACTGATCCTCATAATCCTTTTTATCAATGAGGCCTCTATTCTCTTCATTTTCCATTATTGTTCCTTCAATTTCCCTATCATGCAAATATGTGACCTTTCACCTTCCTTTTCGCCTATTTGCCATTATTTTCCTAAATAAATGCCAGTTAATGTGTCTTTCCTTTCCAAAGCCTTTGAAATTGCCTTTCCATTTTCCTTTAGCCATAACAATTGAAATGAACACCTGCTTAGATGTTTTTCCCACCATTCAGCTTGGAATATGTGTCCCATGAGCCTCGTCTTATATTTTTTAACATGGATTTTTAACTAGTGTTATTACAACTGAGGCCCCTTCTATAACAAAAGGATTGACCTTTCATAGCATCCTGACTTTTGAGCTTCCCCATGCCTCTTATACTTCAAATGTGACTTTGGACTTCTATATGACTTTTGTACTTATATGTGAATTTTGGACTTCTCCATGTTTCTCTTTTTTCCATATATGACTCCTATACTTGCACATATTTACATTTACAATATTTTCCAAAATTACATCATAATTTTCAAATAATCATGTGATAACAACATAACAAGTAAGCCACATTGATGACTTGCATTCATGGTGACTTGTACATAAGGTTCTTTTATAAGTGATGACACCACCATTATGTCTTTAGTACGTGTAATATATCTTGCATTGTTATTTCCATCTACCCTCCAAAGGGTCTTGAAAGATCTTAGAGTCTTCTTGAGTTACTTTGATCATCTGGATCCATTATTCTTTAAATTATCGCAACATGATGCCATGGTATTTAGGGTGCCTGCTTGGTAAAAAATTCTTCTCAAAACTCCTCATAGATCTTTTTCATGCTTAATTGAACACCTACATATATAGATCACTCATGGTAGGGATACATTAGCCCAACAATCTCCTCTTCTATCATGCTTCATTCAAATTTTCTATTTTTTCGATCAACAGTGCACCAAGGTGAGAGAGACAAGTTTTTTGCATGCAAGAAACACTTGAAAGATGAAAGGATGGGCTTTAATAATCATTTATTATGCACTGTACACTCAACTAGAGGAGGAGGAGACCGGATCAAGCATGTATGGTGTAATAACAAGCGAGAGGAAACATTATTATTCACTAAAGATGCATTGTGCGCAGAGGAGGGAGAGCCAGGGCCATCAGGAGGGTGAAATTCATAGATAAAAGGCACAAGGGAGGGCCTCACTACTCACTGAGAGTGTATAACATCTTGGGAAGGAAGGGAATGATTGGCACAAGGCGTAGAGACAAGCAACAAGAAAAATGGTTTATGAACTACGAATGCACTCTACACTAGATAGAAAACTCTTGGGTGCAAGGTGCAACAAAAGCTAGCAATAGGGTCTATAATAGGCCTTGGGAGTGTGTTGTGTGCTCCTCATGGCCTAGAGGGAAGGCTTATAAAGTAAAAAAATTCTGTAAGTGTAGAGGGATAACACATGGGGAAACACACTTAATTAGGAGAAAAGTCAATCATGACATAGCTCAACTTCCCAAAAAAACTTAGAGAGCACCAAAAGATAATAAGTATACATGAAAATGACAGTTCAGAAACAATCACTAAGTATAACAGAATAAGTATGTGTAGTTGTGACCCAAAAGTGTCGTCTTATGACCCAAAAGTGTACTATGACACCAAAGTGTATTATTTTTACTCTTGATGATTCAACGACACTTAAAATGGAACATGAACACTTATAATATGTGTAGGAACATGAAATGACACTTGATGACCAAAAGCTACACCTCATATGACAAACGGTGGGCCCCAAAATTTGAATATAGAAAACAATTTAGACGTTGTTGTATAAGTGAAAATAGAGTCCTATTTGAGTCTCAAAACCATCACATACTATCAACGCATGCATCTACTACAACCATGTCAAATTTTACTGTACAAATTCACAAACTAAAAAAATTTCAACATTGGCCCCATTCACAACTCGCTTTGTAAAAGGTCTACTAATTAAAGCATAATTTCCACTAATTGTTACATGTTAAGTGAGTTGAACATTTACTTAACCTCGAGATCATCGAGAGAATGAACCCATGAAATTTTAATATAAAATTAAAGTTCTTTGAAGATAGGAACTTGGAAAATTGTGCTAACCCTTGCGGATATATACATACCATGATAAGGATAGTAAAAAATAATAAATTATTTCATGTCCCTGAAATTTATGTTATAATTTTATTATTTGATTTTCAAATTCTGTGTGATTCATATTCGAGTCTCAAAACCCTCCTATATATTCAATTCATGCATCTACTATAACCATGTCAAATTTCAAAGAATCCAATCAGAAAATGAAAATCTTTCAATGTTGGCCCCATTCACAACCCCCTCTTTGCAAGGTCAATTAATTAAACCATAATTTTCACTAATTTCTAAACATTAAGAGTATGTAACATTTACTTGACCTTGAGAGCATCAAAAGAATTGAACCTGTGACCTCTCAATAGAAAATTAAGTTGAATTGATGATGGGTACTCGACTAATTGAGTTGTGCCTTGTAGCTAAATTTCTATCATGATAAGGATAGTAAGAAATAATAAAAAAAATCTTATACTTGAAATTTATGCTATAATTTTGATGTTTCATTGTTAAATTATTTGTGTGCATTATATCTGAGTTTGAAAATTGGCCCATACCATCACTACATGTGTCTAGTATAGCCATTTAAAATTTTAGTGCATACAGGGTCAAACTATAAAAATTTCAATGTTCGCCCCATTCACAACCTCTTCTATGTGCAATGAATTAATTAAGGCATAATCTCCATTGATTGCTAATTTTTAATTAAGTGGAACATTTTATTTACCTCTAGAGCATCAAGACAATTGCACCAATGACTTATCAATACCAAATTAATTTTCTTTGATGATGGGTACTCGGACAATTGAGTTGTCTCTAGGGGCTAAATACATAATGAAGGATTCGGGAACATATCTTCAGATCCAAGAGGGAAATATTGACCTGAGTGTAACGGCCTTTTGCATTGATGTTCATAGGAATAGCAGTGCAAATAAAATATTGAAAAAATTTGATCTTCAGAGGAATGTTGGGGGAAAGGTACGTAATGACAATGAAATTAAGGGAAGATAAAAAAAATAATGGTCTTCCAACCATATCATTTATCAAGCATAATGGATGACCAATTCTTGATGTATCATGATAATGACACTAAAAACTAATAAATAATTTAATCTTCTTGAAATTTATGTTATATTTTTGTTGTTTGATTGTTGAATTATTTGTGTTAGTTATATTTGAGTCTTGAAACCCTCCCATGCCATCAACGCATGCATCTACTATAACCCTATTAACTTCAATGCATACAAGCACTAAATGAAAGGATTTAAACATTGGCCCCACAACCCCCTCTCTGAGGGGTCAATTAATTAAAGTATAATTTCCATTGATTAACAAATGTTTAGTGAATTGAACATTTAATTGACCCTGTTAGAATCAATAGAATTGAACCTATGACCTCTCAATAATGAATTAATATGCTTTGATGATGGGTACTCGATCAATTAAATAATTGTCTATGTTGTGTTGTTTTTTTAGAAATGGTGTACCAAAAGACACCTTCGTAGTAGTAGGTTTCTCCCTACAAAGAAAAAAACGCATTTTAGTTGTTGTTAGTGGATAAGCATGAATAAAAGAAATATTGCAAATGGTGGAAACAATACATAAACAAACATAAACTAAAACAAAGATATAAACACACAAATAATGCTTAATGATGCAAACAAGTTAACATAATTATGGAAAGTGGGTCGCTTTATTGACTAATGGTGGTAGGATATGAATACAAATTGTAGAATACTAAACATTTGAAAAGAATTCTTTTCTTGGTCCAATTTTTTTTTTACCTAATGGTGAGATAGTTGGACAGGTGACTAAACTGTATACTCCACATTATGAAACTAATAAACGAGAAAGGGATGGATTTTTTTGTGAAAGGATATTTGAACCTATCAAAAGTAAAGTTTGTGCTTGTGGAAATTCTCCAGCAATTGGAAATGAGAAGATAGATTCAAAATTTTGCACATAATGTAGAGTTGAATTTGTTGGTTCTCGAATTTGAAGTTATCAAATGGGATACATTAAAATAGCATGTCTGGTCACCCACGTATGGTATTTGAAACACCTTCCCAGTTATATTGCAAATATATTAGCCTAAAACTCGAAAAAGATTAGAAGGTCCAATACACTACGATGTGTGACTTGATCACAAGTTCCGATCATACAGATCCGTAATCAGGAACTATCATCCTATTCACGTTTGGCATATCCCTGCTCTATGTGAGATCTTTGGAGATGATTCCAAACTATAATTCGGTGGGGGAACTTTGGGACATTCTTGGGGAAATGCACCTGGTGTAGTAGCTAATCGGGTTGCTCTAGAAGCTTGTGTACAATCTCGTAATGAATGACATGATATTACTTGTGAAGGTGATTGAGTGATCTGTGAAGCTTGTAAACGTAGTCTTGAACTAGCTGCTACTTGTGAAGTATGGAAGGATATAAAATTTGAATTTGATGTGATTGATCGCTTGTAATCTAGTGAAATTCGTTCTACCAATCAGACTTGGCCCATTCTCTTACCACCACCAAAAATTTTAGTCCAAACCGTGGATGGAGATTTTGGATTTCAGATATCAATATATGGGATTTCCATATATCAATATCTACATATTCACTCTCTTTGAAACCTTCTCCTCTCTATCCAAGAAGTATCAAGGTTATCTCAATGGTGAAATACTCTCCATACTAGAGTGATGGATTTCTAAGAATAAATTATTCCAAAGAAATAGTTCTCTACTTCTTAAATGAAGGTTTTCTCTGACAACAGTTTGTCTAGAATAACATTGTCTGATGTTTTGGTTCTCCTATGCTCTCTCTATATAGAACTTTTTGAATCCATCTTCCCTATCTTGTTTCATGAATGATAATTACTTATGAGTAGGAAAACATGATTCCATTGAGGGGTGGATATCTTCATAGTGACTCGTCCTTGACTTTCCTTGACTGAGTTCCTATCAGGGAATCGTCTTCCAAGTGTGGGAAGTGGGCCATAGTTGCTAAGTCGACCATTCCTTCGATTACATGACTTTCAAGGGAAATACCATGTGTCACACATCTATCAAAAAAAAATACACAACAACATCAATTTTTTAATCTCATATACATTGTACCTTGGGAGAAACTATTTTTTTTTATCTTCATAATGTCTTCAGCTGGAAAATATTCACTTGTGCATTCTACTAGATGACTTTGGTCATCTTTTGGATTGTACAAATATGTGTATGAATTTTTGGTGTTAATAGTTAGTTTTAGATACATACCGTGATTAGTAAAAAATAATAAATAATTTCATCTCCTCAACATTTATGTTATAATTGTGTTGTTTGATTATCAAATTCTTTGTCTATGTCATATTTCAGTCTCAATAAATTCCCATACTATAAGCACATGCATCTACTATAATGATGTCAAATTTCAATGCATACAGGAAGACACTAAAAAGATTTCAATGTTCGGCATAATCACAAACCCTTCTTTGTCAGGTCAATTAATTAAAGCATAATTTCTACTAAGTCCTAAATTTTAAGTGAATCAAAAATTTGTTGAACATGAGAGTATAGAGAGAATTGAACACATGACCTATCAGTATAAAGTTATGATTCTTTGACGATGGTTAATTGACCAATTGAGCTAAACCTCAGGGATAAATAAATACCATGATAAGGGTACTAAAAAATAATAAATAATTTCAGCTATTTGACATTTATATTATAATTTTTTCATTTGGCTGTACATTTTTTTGTGTGAGTCATATTTGGGTCTCCAAAACCTCTCATACCATCAACACATGCATATACTATAACCATGTAAAATTTAAGTGCATAAAAGAATAAACTAAAAAAAATTCAACCTTAGACCCATTCATAACCCTGTCTATGCAAGGTCAATTAATTAAGTAATAACTTACACTCATTGGTAAATGCAAAAGACCAAGCAAATTTAGAATTGCATAGGATGGTATAAACCTCAATGGCCTTCTCTTTTTTCCAAGAATAATATACTGTACTAAACAAGGGAAAGGACATGAAGGTGGAAGCTCATATGCCCCTCCCCCCTCCCCCCCCCACGGCACTCTCAATTTCTTGATAACCAATTTATTTACAATAAAATATTTGAAATCAACATAGTAAGAATCAAGCATATGTACAAACTGAGAAAAAAAAACTAACATAAGTGAAAGAGGACAAAATGATTGAAAACATATAAATACATACCTTGATCATTTCAACATTTCAATGTAATTAGTTTTATTCTTCATCCAAGTCAACATTTTTATTATTCGGTTCATAATTGATGTTGAAAGGATTGGCCATATTAGCATCATCATCAATGTCTTCATTTGCAAGAATATCATCGTCTATATCATCATCAGGAACATTATCTCCTATGTTTTGTTTGGATTCATCAAGTTCTTCATCTGATAGTATATTGTCAATATCATCTTTGCCCAAAACATTGTATCAATTAACATATTCTTTAACTTCATTGACATCTTCATCTGACACATGAACTAATTGCTCATCTACATCATCTTGTTCTTTAGTATCATCTTCTTCCACTACATTATACTCTGCCAGACATCCACTTGCATCATATCTAAGAAGATATGATGAACCCCCTCTACCTAGAACATCTGAATAAGAGAACTATTTGCATTGGCTTGGAAGAACATAACAATCTTGTCCTATCTAAAGTGAACTTTTGTTAACTATGTTAAATGTGTTATCATGTTGATAATAGTTCTATCATGATCACATTCTTTCATTCATAGTCCATACCATTTGACATCAAACATCACCAGTTTGTACCATTTGATGTAAGCCCCGACATTAAGCACAAAGGAGATAAAACCTCCCATCATCCCCTTGATTTTTTCCCCTACTAATGTTTGTTGACATTCTTCCCAAAAGGAAAATTATGTGACGATTATAAAAGAAACATATTTATAATTTACGCACAATCGAAATACCGACGATAATTAAACAAGTCAAGGATGACTATGAAAAAATTGATGCATCGTTCCATTAATAGCTCAATAGATAAAAATGATCGGTAAAAAACATGATTTGCATCAATATTGCAATGATAGTTGGATACGATTTTTGTTATGATGATATAGAGAATATCATTGTAATTAATATTATCTGGATATATTTCATCACAATAATAACAAAAGCGGGATGATTAAAAAATTTTAATAGTTTTTTATTAATTCTTTATGAGAGTTTTGAAATCCTTCGACTTACTTATTAGGGTATCCACCTCCAGCCTTAGTGTTTTCATACGACATTCCTATCAATTCATGGCATAGCCCTCTAGTTTTGTAGGAGAACAATTTTTATGTTCTTTCAATCTATGCCAAATGATAAAATAAACATCTAACTTTTTGAACCAATTATTTAATTCCAAAGTATCTATATCACCTTGATATGAATTTATGAAAATTTTCACTTTCATTTTGAATGAAGACTATGAATGATTCATGGAACTCAAACTATGAAGTTATTTTTGAAGTTCTCTCTTAGCCTCATTCTCTAGTTCTTCTCTATTCATTTCTTTTTCCTTTGATTTTACCTGTGAGTTGGAACCGATGTCTTTTATAATTACAAGATTTGTTAGAGCCATGATAGAAAGGTGCATATTATGAATGATATATGTGATGTATTGGTCCATCCTTATGAATCTCTTCTTTGCTAAATCTTAAGGGTTATTAATACAGTTTTTCACAATGGTTAGAATTTTATGACTTTACACTTAACTGATCCATATGGCATGCAACTCCCCATAAAATACCCAAATAAACCTTCTTTAATACCAATACGATCCATAAGGTATTGAAGATATTCCATTATATAGTTGATCACAATATATCTAATAAAATATTTTCGAACTCTGAAATCTATATGATGAGCATTTTTTTTATAGTTATTAAGTTATTATTTACTTTATATGAATATAAATATAAAAGCGGTAAAAACAAGATATAAAAATCATAACAATCACTCACAAAACCAAAATAAGAAGATATGACCTTGATAATCCTTTCAAGAGAAAACACAATGAGAAGGTGAGGATGCTCTACTCTCTCTTTGACTTAAGGGTAATTATGCAAATACAAACAATTGAGAATTTTGGCCCATGGGCTATTATAGAATAAAATACTTCTCTATTTCACTCTCTTTATCCACTCTCTTCAACTTTATTCATGTATGAAACAAAATTTACTTGAATAGAATGGAACCCCTTTTCTTCCTAGTGGCATGGTTATAATGAAGTATGACAACTTACTAATGTTTAAGTTTGATTTATTCGACTCTTAACTAGATTAAAACATTAACCCTTTTGGATATTTCTTCATTAGTTTCATGTGTGTAGACAATTTTCCATCACTCATGGGCATTATATAGATTTGTTTCAAATCATAGTGGTCAAAATAAGAAGGTGAACTTTTTGGTGGCATAATTGTTTCATAAAAACTCTATTTCAAGCATTTCTTACACTTTTCAAAATTTATTTGTGTATAGAACAACGTGAAAGGATATAGCCTAAGAGAGGTTTCTTGAATGATAAAAAAATTCAAACTACCTTTGGAAGGTTTAAAAACCAAATTTCCCATACTCTAGGCCACTGGTAAAAATGGTCCTATGAGTTGATTCCTCAAAATTTCCACTCGGAAAGAATCAATATGGATTAGAGAGAATATAATCACGTATTCCAAATCACTTATTGACAAGTAGTATGCCATCAAAATTTTATTTGATGGATACATCAAGGAGTGAAAAATGTACTAGTTCTATTGGTTGCATGATGTTGGCATCGATGTCATCCTAGGACATCTACCTAAGGAGTCAATCATGTAGTCAATTTTGCTGGACTCTAACATAATGAGGATTAGTGATCTGTATCGATAACATATATCATTATTGATAAAATGTTAGAGTGTGTAATAGAAGGGGTTACACAATGATAGAATTTGAGCTACAATATTGCAAATAGAGTGGAAATCAAAGATTGGAATTGGAGCACTATTGCAAACATCTTGAAAGTTACTATGGAAAATATATGATCATAATTCATATGTAGATGTCAGTATTATGTTGTTGCTGAGATGGAGAATATAGCAATGTTGCAGATGTTGGAGTTGCAGATCAGATATTAGATTGCTAACAATAAGTTGCAGGAATGGTTAGTTGAGCATGTAATGTATTCTTGTAGCTATGATATGCTACATATAATGAGGCTAGTATATTATAATGGATATTGTGGATTTTATTGTTTCTAATGGTTTCTCTGAGTGTGTTGTTTTTTCAGGAGTATGATGTCATTCTTTTAGTTTGAATCTAATGAGCGTATTTGATTATGTGAGCTGATGTATTTTTTTGAGCTCTAGAGATGACATGTAGAAGGTTTTATTTTTGTTATTAATGAGTATAGAGTTGCAGTTGGACATAGTTTGAAAACATATGAAAAAAGGTCCATGAGATGAGCTCAAATATTGGGGCCACCAATGGGAAAGTGGTGGCTTTTAAATCGATGGTGTAGTGACATCCTTCAGGCAGAGGCCTGAGAACTTAGGAGAAATGGTTTCCATCCAATGGTGAATGGATAGAATATTGGGTGTTGGGACATCTAGCAGGTGGTAGCTTGTATGTCGTGGGAGAAGTGGTTTCCAGTAGGTGATGGCCTACAAATTTCAAGAAGTGGTGGTTTCCAACAAGTTATAACTTGAAGTGAGGGTTTCTTACATGATTAAAAATTTGTGGCTTAGACACTGGTGGTCCCCAATTTATATGATGTAAAGAAGAATATTTTGAATAATAATAAGTAGTTGGCGAAGATAAGAGCAACGATGGTTTTTCCTAGTTGGGTTTCCCACCCAATATCTGGTTTCCCTCTCTGATGATGTTTATGTTTCATTCATTGATGCTTTGATGGTTTATTTATGGTTATACATGATTTCTTGTTGGTTAGTTAATGCATTATTGAGTAAATCATTTCAATAGGTGAAAAGTTAAAAATTGGTGATCAAGAGTATAATATTGGTTCACCTCCCTCTTAGTATTTTTTATGCTCCCAAAAATTTGTATAAGAGTGGTGTTGTAGTTAAAACTCAACACCCCAAATATTTATTTATTTATTTCAAATAATGGGGGCCCTTTCCATAAATGGTTGGCTAAATCACATTTTTTAATAGTTTCTTTTGGTTAAGTGTTCTACAATTGTTCTATTTTTTCATTTGCATAGAATTTCTATTTAAATTGCTTCATTGAGTTCAAATTTTTGATAGATTTCCATCAGTACTTTCTCCATCTCATTTGGTTACACACTTTGCAAATGATGTTCATCCAAAGTTCGATAATTTTTACTGCTTGGGTTTAAAAATGTATATTACTTTAATTTTTGTAAATAAATTAGTTGTTCATTGTAAATATTAATTCCTAGATATTTTTTATTAATTTTTTCATTTTTCACTGACGGTCGTACAAAAACACGTAGCTAAATTGTAGAACAGTTAAAATTATGCATTTTCAGGATCTAGGTAATCGATTCCAATTCCTAATTTTAAAAGGAATTACGAGACCTGAAATCTCAAAATTGCAAGGCAGTTGTAATTAATTTGTAGAATTATTTTTATTACTAAAGTGGCTCTAGTTTATCATACAGTAGTTCCATTCCAAGTGGGGCCCCCTTCACCTCACCTCCTGCTTTTCTTTACAAAAGTCATGATAAAAAAATTCTGATAAAAAAATCCAATATCTGATATTTGAAAAGTCTCTATATTCGATAAAAGTCCCAATATTTCAAAATTCCCTATATTTCATAAAAATCCCGATATATAAAATATTTCTGATATTTTAAAAATGTTTCGATATCGGAAAATTAGATATCAACTTTTTCATTTGGGGCACATATTAAAACTTATAATATGTTATGATATACGATTAAAGAAAAATGTGGTGACTATTTTAATTTTATCAAAGGTCACGTCCTTCTATGCTCCTCCGTCACATTACGTAACCATCCTTGATATATATACGACCCTTCTACTCCATTAAACCCTCTTCCTCCATTATTCATTCAATCCATTAACAGACCTAATAGCCATTGGGGATTTGTTATATGGAATTCTTTTTATAATATATATTATATTAAAATTATATTATATTACATTTTAAATTATAATTATAATATAATTTAATTATAATTTTAGTATAATGTAATTATAATTTTAATTAATTTTCAATCTATTTTATTTTTAAACTAAAATTTATTTTAACTATATATAATTAGTTTGTAATTAATATTTAATTTATATGAATTAAATAATAATTGTTGATTTAATTTAGGATTAGATTTTAATTAAACTTTTTTTATTTTTAACTTAAGCAGCAAATTTTCTAGAATTTTCGCAATTTTGACACTTCAAATTTGGAACCTCATAACTTGAATTTTACTTGGCCAAACGAGGCTGAGGACAACTCGTTGGATAGATAAAATCATGGAGAATATTTCTGAATTGGTTGCATAGCAATATACGGTCATATAATGACTCTAAAATTTAGCATAAAATCAAGATCCAAATTTGTAAACAAAATTAATCTTCTGATTCTATTTTTTTGCATATTCATTCGCCCATAGTCTCTACTGAGCACACATCTATTCGACTATGTTCTCTTTGACCAATAAGATATTTTAAAATATCAATGGAAAGCTCAGATATTTTTTTATTCATTTATTTAATTAAAAATTGATTGAAAATATTTTGTTTTCCAGATTTTGTATTTTTTTATTTTAATTTACATTTTAATTTAACTTTGGTTGGTTTCTATCAGGTGAACAGTTGAAGAGATGAGGACGAGAAGAGTTCAATTAATCTTATTACTCCAACAAGAGGGAAAATAAATTTGGACAAATGAAAATTGTTGGAGTAGAATTATTCTTCAAGAACTCTCCTATTTGGAATTAATTTTTGTAGTTATAGAGAGTAATTTGTGGAATGGAGAAATGGATTCTCTTGTCTACAATTTTGGAATAACTTTAGAAAACTTAAAGGTCAAAATGTGCAAGATTACACCCAAGAATTTAGAAGAAGGTCTCTAATGTTACGTGTAGATTTGCAATCACAAGACACATTGCTGAAGTATATAGGGGGTTTACATAGGTACCTTAGGCATGTTATCCTTATGTTTAATCCCAATAATCTAGATGAGGTGTGCGTGGAAGCCACTCATCCTGAGGCAAGAGGGAAAAATACTTCAAAAGAGCGTTGTAAAAAGTCATTTAAGGATGAAGGAAAAGAAAATGATTTCAAAGGGAAAGGAAATAAAAATGCATCCATTAAGAAGGAAGGAGAGAAATTAACATGCAAACATTGTTGCAAAGAGGGTCACGATGAAGCTCATTGTTGGAAGCTTCATCTTGAGATGAAACCAAAGGAATTCAACAACAAGGGAAAACAAAAGACAGCTGCAACCACTCAACAAGATTTAGGATCTGATTCGGGTGATGAAATTGAAATTACAACTGCATTTGAGTTGGTGAATGGACATATGTCAGTCATACCACATACCGTAGTGACAGGAGGTTTGTTGAGGAGTCCTCATGCGAAGAAGTGCATGAAGGCTTGGGATGAGACATTGGAGTTGGCATGGTTGTGCTTGCATGAAGCTACAAGGAGAATGAAGAAATGGGCAGATAAGGGAAGATGGAATTTACACTTCAGTTTGGGAGGTGTTTCTTAGGATTACCGGAGATCAGTTTCAGCCACCTAAGGGGACTGCGAGCAAACTGACGACGAATTATGAGGTGCCATTCCGAGTGAAGAGGAGAGTGGGGGAAGTTGCTTATGAGCTGGAGATTCCACGCCATATGCACATGAAGCATCCAATTTTTCGTATGAGTCAGTTGAAGAGATGCAGACTTGATGTTGATCATCCAGAGAGGGTGGAACCACTAAGGGGACCAACCATGATTGTTGAAAACCCTCACTTCGAGATGGAAAAGATTCTGAGTGTTTGATCTACATGTTCATTTATCCTTTGATGGATGGAGTGCCCAGTCTCCCGATTACAGGTATGAATCCCATTAATCTTCTTATTAGAGTCATAATTTATTGATCTCTTTTCCAACATGCATACAATGAGGTGTACTGCATTTGTGCATTTCCTTCACTACTTCTGACCCTAGTTCCATCTAGATTGGAATATAATTTTTGCCTCTTATCTACTTTAGTTATAACTATTAATATGTTTATTTCTTCAAAGAAACATGTAGGTTCCAAAATATGCATGTCCAATTAATTACACATATTTCTATTGAATATATGAATAATAACCTGGTAAGTTTTAGGTCCCTACAATAGTGTCTATTTATTTGAAAAATATATTTTACAGACACTTTTGGCTCAAATACACAAGCATAGATAAGATAATACAACTTGAAATTATGTTATAAACTTTGCCTCCAAACTAAATAAACACCAAACATAAAATAATACAATAATGGTGTGTACTTGGATTTATCGTTTTTTCACTAAGTGAGAACTTTCTTTGATTGAGATTCAGTACAAAACTTTAGTTTTGATACGATGTATCTATTTAGCATTTTTTATTATTCTTTTTGTAATAGTCAATAAATATAATAACTTTCTTTGATTGAGATTCTTTTTTTCCGATCCTCCAGATCACACTAGGTGCAAGAGGAGAGCATACTTCAAGAAATTACTAATTTCTCCCCTTTTTTATTGAATGTAAGAGATAGGTTACCTAGTTACACTTCCTCGGAAATGGCACCAAAATGAAGTAAATGACCTCAACAGTAAACTTTCAGAAATGCCCCGAAGGATTTTCTTCCCTCACTTCAAAACATGTCCCTGCTACGATGTTGAGAAATCTAGGGAAGAGAATTAGGTAAAATATTAACTTGATTTCTCTTTAATATTTGACACTTTATTGAGATTTAGATCCTTCCATGGCTTTCGTTACAAATCAATGTGATGGGTCGATCATAGATTTATAGCCCAATACAATCATCAAAGATTCATATATTGATCCATATTGTCTAACAGAGATAGGGAAGTAGATCATCATTTTGGTCCATACAAATAGAGAGATAGGTAGGGTTAGAGTATCCACCAGGGATGTGTTGGTGAATGGACACTATTGTAGGGATGTGTTGGTGATGCACTACCGAGTAGGCATGGAGAGAAGATGAAAATTGGCCACCCTACAAACGACCCAAGGCCATCGTTCAGACAAACTCGAAAACACAACTCGATTACCAACCCACCTTTCACACGAAAAGAAAACATATCACCGGTATCATCTAGAGGGGCATGAGGGGACCAAGATGAGCCGAGGAGCCACACCACAACAACCCCTACAACTCTAATAACTTAGACAGCAGAAGAGAAATTGTTCACATATGCCTCCCAGGATGAGCATGGCCGAGATTACCGCTCATGTGCTACCGACTGGGGATGGAGAGAAGATGAAAATTGGCCACCCTACAAACGAACCAAGGCCATCATTCAGGCAAACCCGAAAACACAACTTGATTGCCAACCCACCTTTCACACAGAAAGAAAACATGTCACTGGTATCATTTGGAGGGGCACGAGCGGACCAGGACGAGCCAAGGAGCCACACCACAAATAAGATTACAAATCTTGTCCCCAGTGCTGGGCAATGATGGCTACTCTAAGCTCTGCGTTGGAACTGTGTCACCCTCTCAGTGAGTCTCCATTACCTAGAAATTCAATATGTTGAATTGTGTTGAAGTTTCTAAGTTTGCTTAGTTAGAAACCCTCCATGCACTTTATCTGATTTATTCCTACCTACTTGTTATTTTACTTAACAAGTTATTTACAATGTAAATACTGAAAGTAAACACTAGTGCATGCTCAACATATTATAGATCAACAACTAAAGGAAACATGTTTATTCTCCTCATCCAACTCCAACTGAATACATCTTATCATCCCCAAACCGATGGTCAAAAAAAAGCAGTCAACAAATTTTTAGGGACCTATCTGTGGTGCTTCACTTTAGACAAGAAACATCAATGGGTATAATGGTTATTTTTAGTTGAATGGTGGTATAATACTAACTATCATGAATCCACTAAGATGACTCTGTATAATGGTTATATTTAGTTGAATGGTGGTATAATACTAACTATCATGAATCCACTAAGATGACTCCATATGAGTAAGTGTATGGAAAAATGATATACTAGTTAAATCTGGTGGCATCCATGCTTGTTTGGCCTAGTGATCTGGTGGAGATCATGGTAAAGCATCGTATGATGTGTTCATTATGTTTCCCTAGTGATCTGGGATGGATTATAGTAAAGCCTAGTTTCTCTTGATGAGGGTGAGGTGGTTTCGCCTTGGTATACCCTAGTTGGTTATTTTGGTTTGAGTCCCACATTCATTCTTGGAATATGGCCTGGGATTTAGAGTTGTATGTCAGATGAGAGAAATATCATATTAGGGGAGTTGCGTTTGCTTTACTGCAACTCGATTTTTTTAGCAGACTTCAAGCAATGTAAAGGATTGTTGGAGATCAAAGCCAAAGAAATAGTTTAAATAAATTGGTATTTAAAATGCTATTGTTTTGATACTGATTTTATTTTATAATGGAAGAAATGTGTCATTTTCATTCATATTTATGTGCTATTGTCTATGTGAGTAATTTTCCTCAATTATTTGTTTTTATTTATCTCTGCTCTTGTGTACCAAACTCTGATTTCTTAGTAATTATTTAATTAGAAAACAACCTTTTAATTGTGTTTTACAAAAATAATAGTTTGTGAACTATTTCCTTATATTATTGTTTAATCATTCGAGTTATTGATTTAATAATCATGATCATTTTGTGAACTAATTCGTAAATGTTGTTGATTAAGTATTCATGTATAGATATCTGAACATAATGTGTTTTGGTATTCATAATATCAGTTAATTGAACTACATCATTAGCTTGATATTTATTATAAACGACACATATTTTAATCCAAATCATTTAATTACTCTTCTCTCGATTGGGTTAGATCTACATCTTCCTAATCGAGGTACACTTCTAATTTCTTTCCTTTGCTTGTATTCTAGGATTAGTTTTCATTTATATTTAATTATACATTTCTAGAAGTCCTCTTATCATAGAGGGAAAATTTAGTTGTGTCTTGGATGAGCCCTAGATAAGCATACATATTACTTTTTTTCATGTTCATCAAGAAGAGTCGATCTAATGTCTCTTCTCTATTGGTAAGTGAAAGTCATATTTTAAGCCAATAGTGATAGAGAGAAGGTAATTGGACCTAGTTTAACTAGTTGGAACCACCATTCGAAATGGAAAAAGAACATCCTTAAGCTCCTGACTGGATGGTATCCCTTATAATGTTGAGGAAGACATTTAGAGCATACAATTTTTTGGCGTCAGAAGCAGGGCCTGAAGATTTTTATTTTTTTTGAGTCTTTGTATTTTAAAAGTTATATTATTCACAATGGCTCCTTCTAAATATCCAATTTGGAGTTGTATATCTAGAGGTGCATCCACCAATTTTCTACGAGAAATAGTAAGACACTTGTGAAAGGTAAAATTTAAGGGTAAGAGGAATACTTCTGCATTTGATCATGCTTTACAATTATTCAAAAATTTGTAAATTATACTTTTCATGACGTTAGCCTCCTGCTCATAGCAGGTATTCATTTTTCATGATTGACAGTGGAAATGCCAAAAATGTTCGTCCTTTTCATGCTGCAAAAGTTCCATTTTTGAAGAATTTTCAGTTAAAGGGAGGTCCAAACAGCTTAATCTTGGCAGATTCTTAGATAGGTAGAGAATAAGGGTGCTCAAATCCTAACCTAAGCCCCTGGATGAAATAAGTATAGATATAGATAGGAGGTCAGTTAAAAGAAAAAGTTGAAAAGTTGGGTTTGCTAATTCAAGTGCACCCAAACCAAAGGAAGAAAAAATGTTAGGTATATTAGGTTGGGTAGGTAGTTTGAGGTTGCAGAAGCAGATTGGTAATCACTTGTGGTCTTGTCAAGAAGGACTCATCTCATTTACGGCATTGGCGCCATGGCAGTGACTTGATGGTACAACAGTGGAAGCATGACTAACTTCCCCTTCATTCCCCCAGTAATCATTTACTAACATCCCCTTGAGGACCTTGGGATCTGCCCAACAAGTCCTTCTTTCAACTCATTTGTGTGGAATGTGAAGTTAAGTTTTGAATTTTCTCCATGAAAAGAAGCCCCATTTCTTGTGTAAAATTTATCTTTACACAATCCATCATTTCCCTTACATTTTCGCTCCAATAAGTCATACTAACGCCTAACTTTATTATTTAGCTCCCTATCTATCTCCCCTTCCCCTACTAAAACTATGTTAAAACAACTCCCTTATATACTTATCCCCTCCCCACGGTTGAAAAATAACCATATAGTATCCCTTGGGAATTACTAAGTTTTCCTGAAATTTAGTAAGAACCCTCCTTTGTTTTAAAAAAAAATTCGTCTTTCAATGCCTTTGGACTCCTTCCATGGCATAAAAACACTCTCATTTCATGTTTTCCCTTTTCCCCACTTAAAAACCCCCTTTTCTAAAGTTCGCCCCCCCGCCGAATTAACTAATCAATAAAACGGCACGCGGGCCCAGTCCCAAACCTTCCACCGCCTTACCTATTTTTTCGGCCATTCGATTTCCCACGCCCTAAGATCTACGGTCGGCGGGTCTTTTCCTGCCCTGATGTGCTGAGGGTTAGCTTCCGGGAGATGGGCAGTTTTCCCATCGTACTCCCGCCACGCATCGCCCTCTCGGCTGTGGCGGGAGCCCCCTCCCCTCAAACCACCTGTGTCCAAAAGCTGTGTGCCCAAAACCACATACAGCTTCCCCCTGCGTAACGTAAGCACCACGTCACCCTGCTGCGTCACCCTGCCACGTCGCTCTGCCACGTCATCCTGCTAACGTCATCATCCGTACTGGGTCCCACTTCTGACATCACCCGCCATACCGCTGACATTATCCGCTGAAAGGAAAGCGCGCAAGGGCGAAATTGATTCTTAGGAGGCCCATAATAAAAAACTGAGGCATTTTTTGAAGCGCTAATCACGCATCGCTAAGGAAAATAGGCCAAAATGGAAAGCCTCAATTTACAAAAATTATTTTTGCTTAGAAAGGGCCAAAAAGGGGTGATTTTACAGTTTCAAGCCTATCAGAGGAAAGATGAAGCCCCGATTCAATTAAAAGAGTATCAGTGAAGCGACAAAGAGTATCAGATTGACACTATCACAACAGAGGACCATTAAAGGCCATCCAAACAAAGTCAATGAATACTAGAACAGAGTTAAAGACCATTAAAGCCGAGTCATATCAGATTTAATAAAGAATCACGGTCACCTAAGAGCAGCAGAACCAACTAAGAGGTGCAGATAAGAGATGGAGGGCACAATGATTGCAGATTGGACAACAGAGCTACCAAAGGATGCCACATAGCCTCATTTTTGAAGCAGCTACCCCCAACGCAGCATTAGATAGATATTTTTCATTACTTGCAAGAGAAGTTAGGTTAACTGCATTTAATTCCTTAGATCTTCTAGTAGATCTTTTTGTAGATATTTTGCCTATAAATATAGCCCTGAACAATGTAATAAAGGTTGCTGGGTTGTTTGGCTGATCTCTCATTTGAGAGTTGCACTGTAAAGATTAAGAACTTCTGTAATCAAAGAATGCTGGAATACTTGCATCTGAACTGGTTGGCTGTGCTTTTAATGGCTGAAGAACTTGATATGGAATTCTCATGCTTGCTCACAATTCAAGAAGTCTTCCCTCCCTCTGTTTATTAGTTTATGCATAGTTGTATCATCTATAATATCATAATCTAAGTTGCAGGAAAAAAGAATAGATCGGAACTGGTTTTCATGCCCTCTGTGTTCAATTCTTGTAACTTTTCTATGTTTTCCTCTGAATTAGTGATGAATATGCATTCTTAATTGCGCATGTTTAAGCTGGTTCCGTCACATATGAATGTTGTATAGGAATTCTTCATTGCCCTATTCAGCTTTCATCCACTTTCCCTCATTGCCTGGATGAGAGATCCTTAATTGCCTCTCATTCCCTGACCTCCATTTCATCATTGTTCCAGCATAATCATTGTGCCATGCATAGCTATCCTACTCCATACTCCCCTCTTTTACCAAAGAAAACACATCCTTCAGTTCACATTCATGGACTCCATGCCCAATGGTTTGAACTTCTTACACTTTTCATGCCAACTCTGCTTGAATAGATCAACCATCCCATCAATCAAAATCAAAACCCACATGCATCATATCTAGCCTAAAATCATCCCTTAAACAAATCTAAATCCTAAAGAGAGAGCCCTCTCTGACTACTGGTAGGCTAGGACCTGCAGTCCAAAGCTTGTTTTGTGGTTATCTCGGCCATATTCCCTTAGGAGTCAAAGGGAACAACCTGAGTGATAACATAATGGTGACTCCACTGGGGAAAATCATCTGTTCATTACTGTAAATCCCCATTTTTTATTAGTTTTCCTTTTGAATAAGTCCTAAACTTGTTTTGAATAATCACAAAAAATAAAAAAATCTCAAAAAATATAAAAATATTTTGT
This sequence comes from Pinus taeda, assembly GCA_000404065.3. Lineage (NCBI taxonomy): Eukaryota > Viridiplantae > Streptophyta > Pinopsida > Pinales > Pinaceae > Pinus > Pinus taeda. Next base: position 8,061 of record APFE031214756.1, on the reverse strand, counting down.
TTCTTATTGCATATTTAGTCCTGATCTGTGTGGTGGACAGAGATCAGGCCCTTCAAAGTTAATTTACTTATCCACCTGGCATCTCCACATAATCCTCATAATAAAGACTCCACTGGAGAAATGAACCCAAGAGAAATATATGAGCATATCAGGCTTTTGACCTGGATTATTATCCAAGAGGTCATGTTCTTTCTCTTCCATAATTTTTTTTTGTGTATATTGTATTTTAAAAAGGATTTTAAATTAGATTTTCATGATTTTCCTTTTGAAAATGTTGTTGAAAAGCCTCCTTGCACATTACAACAGCAACCTTCAAACGCTGTTGAAAATCATCATACAACCAAGGAGGAAACAAATGTCAAAGCCAATCATCCTATCCTTGTTCATATTGAGCCCATCCAGCCAATCCCTGTACATAATCCCGTGCCTCGTAAAGTTCCTGACAGATATAAGCCTCTTGTTTTGCCTCCCGTGCTTAATCCTCTGCCCAAAAATCATCTTGAGCATCTCCCGAGATTTGATGGAGAAAATGGTATCACTACGCAAAAGCATATCCAAGCCTTTGAAGACTATATTAATATATTTGAAGTGGAGGATGAGGATGTTAGTATCAGGTTGTTTTCCCTTTCTTTGCAAAGCGAAGTTAGGACTTGGTTTAAAGCATTGCCTGAGGCTAGAATTTCTAATCTTCAGCAGTTTTCCAAACTCTTCCTTGACAGATGGATGATCAAGCTTAATTTCCTCTTGCTCATTGAAGAATATAATCAGTTAAAAATAAGTCCAAATGAATCTGTTCAACAATTTCATGATTGATTCAATCAAGTTTATCATTCTATGCCTTTGAATGTTAGACCCCCCCTGATTTAGCTCTAGTGCATTATCCAAGAGCTTTTGACCCAGAAATAGAATTCCGTTTAAAAGAAAGGAGCCTATCCACTATGAAACAAATGTTGGACATGGCAGTGGACATAGAGGCAAATCTGAAAATCAAGGAGTAAAAGCACAAAGCAGAGCAAGAAGAAAAACTTCATGGTTTGTTACAGAAGTCAGAGGAAACGATCACAATGAAAGTGGAATATTTAGAGCACCAGAACACATCTATTTTGCAAGAGGAAAGTAATGCCATTCATGAACAAACCTACCACAAAACATATGACATATTTGTACAGCCATACATGATGGAGCAATCTCCTGATATACTATATGAATATAACAACCTCTCTTCTTTCAACTGCTTGCCAAAATATGATGAGTATGATGATGATGATGAGCCGAATGACCAAATCAGCTTTGCGGAGGAGGCAGAGCCTATTTTGGCAGAAAGCACAATTCAGGATCAGCAGCCCAAAATCAGTGATCAACGTGGCTATCTCAGCTGTGAAGTAAAGGAGGAAAGCGCATAAAATTTTGATTTCAGTAAAGGAACTTTACCTTTATGTGTTGATTGTTTTCAATTTCTAAAGGAGAACTATCATGCAGGTAATAAGCAAATATCAACAAGTGTTGATATTGATCACCTGGAGGAAGCCCAAATCAGTGTTCAAAATATATTGCCTCCAGTTTTGCAGCCCCAAAGAGCCATTGAATATCAGAGCGAGGAAGATTCGAAAGCGGTTGTTCATGACCAAGTGATACAAGTGGATCCCCTGCCTCTTTGTTTTCAGCCATCTGAGTTTTTTGAAGAAGAAGAGGAGCAGCCTACACAAATCAGTCAAGGGCCATATGAGCCTGTTTGTAATGAATTGCAAATATCATTTCATGGTGTATATGATTCATGTGCTGACAGGGTGTATGATGAGGTAAAGAAGTGCTCTTCTCCATTAGCAGGCTGTATGCCTCAATATCAAAATGTTGATGATCTCCCTATTCCAACATATGATAGTGATCCAAAACTTTTGTACAGTTCTTCAATTCAGCCCAGCAGTAATGTATATATGTTGCGGGACCCTTTTGTACAGTTTCTTGTTTCAGCAAAGAAGGTTAGCGGTTTTCTGATCTTCTCAAAGATTAACAAAGCCATATCAGATTTCAATATCTCAGTTTTTCTTGCTGGCAACCACAAGCAGCAAAGCTCGTTCATGCTTATAATACTTAAGTGGCTGCATTGGTTATTTCATTTCACCTAACAGCAAAGTAAGTGTTGGTTCGAGTAGGTAAGTAGGATTTTAGTTTTCTGTTTGGATAGCAAGCTTGCTGCAGCTGAAGCCCGAAGTGAAGGCCCTAAGCTATTCAAGTCTATTGTCATATTCATAAATAAAGTAGCGAGTAAAGGGTAGTTTTCACAGCACAACAATAATTTGAGATCAAGGCATTCTGACATGTTGTTCTTGGCCTTTCACAAGGAAAGGCCATCCCCAAGTGGAGCCACTATTAGCCTCCTGCTCATAGTAGGTATTCATTTTTCATGATTGACAGTGGAAATGCCAAAAATGTTCGTCCTTTTCATGTTGCAAAAGTTCCATTTTTGAAGAATTTTCAGTTAAAGGGAGGTCCAAACAGCTTAACCTTGGTCTCCCTAGGTTTCAATTTCCTGTTGTAGAATATAGAGAATCATGGTCTATCCAAACAGCTTAATCTTGGTCTCCCTAGGTTTCAATTTCCTGTTGTAGAATATAGAGAATCATGGTCTATCCAAACAGCTTAATCTTGGTAGATTCTTAAATAGGTAGAGAATAAGGGTGCTCAACTGCCTAACCTGAGCCCCTGGATGAAATAAGTATAGATATAGATAGGAGGTCAGTTAAAAGAAAAAGTTGAAAATTTGGGTTTGCTAATTCAAGTGCACCCAAACCAAAGGAAGAAAAAATGTTAGGTATATTAGGTTGGGTAGGTAGTTTGAGGTTACAGAAGCAGATTGGTAATCACTTGTGGTCTTGTCAAGAAGGAATCATCTCATTTACGGCATTGGCACCATGGCAGTGACTTGATGGTACAACAGTGAAAGCATGACTAACTTCCCCTTCATACCCCCAATAATAATTTACTAACATCCCCTTGAGGACCTTGGGATCTTCCCAACAAGTCCTGCTTTCAGCTCATTTGTGTGGAATATCAAGTCAAGTTTTGACTTTCCTCCATGAAAAGAAGCCTCGTTTCTTGTGTAAAATTTATCTTTACACAAACCATCATTTCCCTTATATTTTCACTCCACCAAGTCATACTAACGCCTAACTTTATTATTTAGCTCCCTATCTATCTCCCCTTCCCCTACTAAAACTATGTTAAAACAACTCCCCTATATACTTATGCCCTCCAGGTGGTTGAAAAATAACCATATAGTATCCCTTGGGAATTACTAAGTTTTCCTGAAATTTAGTAAGAACCCTCCTTTGTTTTAAACAAAAATCTGTCTTTCAACGCCTTTGGACTCCTTCCATGGCATAAAAATCCTCTGATTTCATGTTTTCCCTTTTCCCCACTCAAAAACCCCCTTTTCTAAAGTTCACCCCACCCCTACCGAATTAAATAATCAATAAAACGGTGCATGGGCCCCGTCCCTAACCTTCCACTGCCTTACGTGTTCCACCAGTCGTTCGATTGCCTGTGCCCCAAGATCTACGGTCGGTGGGTCTTTTCCTGCCCCGATGTGGCGAGGGTTAGCGTTCGGGAGATGGGCAGTTTTCCCGTCGTACTCTAGCCACGTGTTGCCCTCCCGGCTGTGGCAGAGCCCCCTCCCCTCAAACCACCTTTGCCCAAAAGCGGTTCGACCAAAACCACATACCGCTTCCCCCCTGCATGACGTAAGCACCATGTCACCCTGCTGATGTCATCATCCATACTAGGTCCCACTGTTGACATCATGCTGACATCACCCACCGTACCACTGACGTCACCTGCTGTACTGCTAACGTCATCCGCTGAAAGGAAAGCGCGCTGTTAGCGCTTGGAATTCACCTAGGCTGAGATAGACAAACTCTCAAGGCTACGTCAAACCATTTCACCTCGTAGCTAGCCCTACGAGGTATGAGAAGGTTCTCTCGGGTCAGATTCGGTAGATCTTTCAATATAATAAGCTGACCAATTAGGATCAAAGATATTAGGCTAGTAAAT
>APFE031214746.1:0-13789 GCA_000404065.3 Pinus taeda | reverse complement strand
TATCAGTATTTACATTCTCTGTTCAAAGTAACTACAAAACCAACCGAGTTCGCAGACATGGGGAACTGACACGGTTGTAAACAAAAGCCCTCAATAAAGAGTTCGAGCCCATCCCGTGAGGTTATCACAGAACCTCTCACCTAAGGAACCAACAGCAGACAATGGCACAGAGCCAACGAAAACCAAACAGACCATACAAGAACCCAAACAAGCACAGTTAAAACAACAAGGTGAAGCTACTGTATACGGTTCAGAGTCGCCGGGAGTCCAAGTGTTCGGACCAACGAACAGCTCCACATGCATAAGGGCAAACGATGAAAGGGTCAGTCACCAACCACAGCAAATGAAAACCATAACGGAGAATCGAGAAGAAACTGCTGAGGAAGTTTAACAAGGGCCATTACCTGATAGGCGAGCCGCAGCTATAAATTTCGTAACCAGACAAACCCTTGCTCACAGAGGAGCCGAGCCATTAGTTTCAAAACAAATAGCAGACATAAAATATAGCAAAGAACGAAAGCTTACTGGTTGAGTTGGAAAAGGGACGGGCAGAACATGCCTCATGACCAGTCGAAGTTGGAAGCCGACGAACCCACGTCCACATTAACCTGATAGCTCTCGTAGAGATATAAACCCTTGTGAGATACGAGCAGACATCGACCAGAATACACAGACGCAAACATCAAAGCCGGATATAAACTACAATGACAGTGAAAACACATGCAAATGGAACTATAATTGAAATCTTACCAGTGCTTCACCAAAAAATCAATAGCATATAGGCCAAGACTTGAAAAATCAGAGACCACGACCACAACCAAACGCAGACCAAACCGTCGACCGGGTAGACAGGGTTCATACATTTCATCACAGAAAACACAGGAGTTACAAAGAATCGCCAGGAGCTCGCAGAGCTAAAGACCAGTGCAACAATGACCACCCAAGGAGCACGAATGGAGTAAAACCCAAACCGAGGCGGGTTTCCAAGATTCGAGGAGGGACAGATGTCCACCCAGCAAACCATCAAGGTACCCATGCCGCAACCCAAGGAGATTGAAAATCAAAACAACATTTATTACCGAATCAATTACATTGCTGTCCAGATCGTAAGTGTGTTACACATCAGCTTTGGAACGGTGGGACCACGTGGGTTGGCCCCATCAAGTGGTATCAGAGAAATTTTTTTTTTGAGGAAGTAGAGGAAGATGGAAGTACAAAGATGAGGACATGGAAGAGGTGCACGCAGAGTAGCAGATGAAGGATTGAGAAAACAGTTGAGAGTCCTTACAGCTCGCTTGCAAGAAATAGAGGCGGGTAGGTGAAGAGACCCGAAACTTGGGGATGATAGTGAAGATGAGGCAACAACTGTTACAGATGGGTCAGAAGAAGAAGCCCCAGAGTTAAGGTTGTTACGATCAGTTCTGTTAGCCAGCAGCAAACCCAAACCGGAGATTCCCAACTATGATGGCAGTCTGTCCGCAGATGTCTTGCTGGACTGGATAAGTGAATTAGATAAGTATTTTGAAAATGAGTAAGTCAGGGAGGATAAAAGAGTTAGATTTGCTACAACTAAATTAAAAGGGCACGCCCTCTTATGGTGGGATAGTATCCAAGCGGACAGGAGACAAATGAACAAGTTGCCAATAAAAAGGTCGCCACGGATGGTGGCAAAACTGAAGGGCGGATTTCTGCCGAAAGACTACCAGGTTGAGCTTTACCGACGAGTGCAGAATATAAGGTAGAAGGGTATGACTATAAATGAATATACGGAATAATTTTACCGTGTAAATTTGCGTGCTGGTTATACGAACGATACTCTGGAAAAAATAGCAAGGTATGTAAATGTCTTGAGGTTGGAAATATTAGACGAGACCAGTATTCTCTCCCCCCGAAATATTGAGGAAGCCTTTCAGAGTGCTGTAAAGGTTGAGGAGAAAATCAATAGGAAACAGAACAACAGGAGAGGGAGAGGGAATGGCAGAGGACGAGGACAGTCCTACGGCAGGGGGAAAACTGCCACAAACAACGAAGAAGGTAGCAGTTCGAGAGCTTCAGGGACAGCAGAAAAGGGAGAAAGCACTAGAGTAGGTCGGCCATACCAGTGGGGAAGAGGAAATGGTCACGGAATAGGGACTAATGTCCAGTGCTACAGGTGCCACAAGTGGGGGCACAGATCCTTCGAATGTCTGGAAGCCAGACACGTTGGCTAGAGGGGAGCATTTGTTGCGCAGCCTGAGGAAGCTAAAGCACAACCCCAGGAGATAGATAATGTGGCAGAAATGGGGGAAGCTCTAATTTTGAACAAGGTGCTATTGAAACCAGCCAAAGAGAAGGCTGAACAGACCCATCGAAAAGCATTGTGTCGAACAGTTTGCAAATCACAGGGGAAGTGTTGTAAATTGATTATAGACAGCGGAAGTACAAACAATCTGGTTGCCACTGAAATGGTGGAGAAGCTGGGCTTGAAGCGGCTTAAACACCCCACGCCTTACAAGGTGTTGTGGCTACAGAAAGGCCACTAGTTATTAGTTGATGAACAGTGCGAGGTAGAATTTCACATTGGCAAATATCACGACACGGTGGTCTACGATATTATGCCAATGGATGTGTGCCATATACTGCTTGGGAGACCGTGGCAGTATGACCTAAGGGTGACACACGATGAGAAGACAAATTGTTATAAATTTGTGAAAGATGGGATCAAACATACGCTTGTACCCATCAAGGAAGAAGATGCAGCAGAACCAAGTGGCACAAAAACATTGTTAATTGGAGGGAAACAATTTGTGAAGCAGATTGAGGAAAATGAGGTCAATTATGCAATTGTAAGGAGGGAAAGACTGGTGTTGCTGAACAGAGAAAAAGTAAAACTGCCTGTAGAAATTCAGGAGCTATTGAAAGAATTCCAAGACATTGTGATTGATGATTTACCTGATAAGTTGCCTCCCAAGAGGAGTATTAGCCATCACATTGACTTTATACTGGGAGCAAGCTTGCCAAACAAGGCAGCGTACAGGATGAGTCCGAAAGACAATGAAGAAATTCGCAAACAAGTGCAGGAGTTGTTGGATAAGGGACTGATCAGAGAAAGTTTGAGCTCGTGTGCAGTACCAACTTTACTTGCACCAAAGAAGGGTGGAGAATGGCGAATGTGTACAGATTCACGGGCCATTAATAAAATTACGATTCGATATAGATTTCCCTTACCCAAGATGGACGATATGATGGATTGTCTTAGTGGAGCAGCTTATTTTACAAAGATTGATTTGAAGAGTGGTTATCATCAGATCAGAATCAGGGAAGGAGATGAGTGGAAAACAACTTTCAAAACTAATGAAGGGTTGTACGAATGGATGGTCATGCCATTTGGATTGAGCAACACTCCTAGTACCTTTATGAGACTAATGAATGAGATGTTAAAGGAATTTATTGGCAAGTTCGTGATAGTTTATCTTGAAGACATTTTAATTTTCAGCAGAACAAAAAGCGAGCATCTTCAACATGTTCGAAAAGTGTTAGAAAAGTTACAACATAACAAATTGCTGATAAACTTAAAGAAATGCACTTTCCTGCAGAAGGAGCTGGTTTATTTGGGGTTTGTAGTTACAGAAAATGAATTGAAAATGGACCCCAAGAAGATTGCAGCAATTATAAATTGGCCGTCACCGAAGAGCTTATTTGAGGTACGTAGTTTCCACGAATTGGCAAGTTTTTATCGAAAGTTTATTAGAAATTTCAGTGAAATCTGCGCACCAATGTTAGAGACCATAAAAAAGTTCAGCCATCCCTTTTGTTGGACCAAGAAGGCAGAAGACAGTTTTCAGCTTTTGAAGCGGAAGATCACGGAGAGGTCAATCTTGAGACTGCCTGATTTCAATAAACTTTTTCAAGTTCGGTGTGACGCAAGTGGAATAGCGATTGGTGTTGTGCTTAGTCAGGATGACAGACCAGTGGCATTTTTCAGTGAAAAACTGAATGAAAGCAGGCAAAAATATTCCTCATACGACAAGGAATTTTACGTAGTGGTCCAAGCCTTAAAGCATTGGAGGCACTACCTACTGGGCAATGAATTCGTTCTATTTTCTGATAATTCGGCATTGCAATAAGTAATGCAGCAGCACAAGTTAAATCATAAGCACGCCAAGTGGGTAGAATACTTGTAGAGTTTCACTTTCGTGTTAAAACACATAAGTGGGCAAGCCAACAAAGTGGCAGATGCTTTGAGTAGAAGAGCCTTTCTCTTACAGGAGAGTAGCATACAGGTATTGCGATTCGAACATTTGAAAGATTTGTATCAAACCGACATGGATTTTAAGGAAGATTTTGAAGCCTGCCAAAATCTAGTATTAAGGAATGCAAGCCCGTGGTTAGACTATAATTTACAGGAAGGATTATTATTCAGAGGTGGGCAATTATGTATCCCGGACTGTTCAATGAGGGAGAATATTGTACGGGAAAAGCATAGCGGCAGATTAGCGGGACATTTTGGCATCAACAAAACTTTGGAGCAACTCGGACATTTCTATTATTGGCCTAAAATGAGCAGGGATGTACAGAGATATGTAAACAGGTGTAAAGTCTGCCAACTATCAAAAGAACACAGTCAGAATACCGGATTTTACACACCACTACCTGTTCCAAGCAGGCCATGGGACTCGGTCAGCATTGACTTTGTTCTTGGACTGCCTAGAACACAGCGAGGGTATGATTCAGTAATGGTGGTGGTAGATAGATTTTCAAAAATGGCTCATTTTATTCCTTGCTGAAAAACTAGTGACGCCAAGTACGTGGCACACCTGTTTTTCACGGAAGTTGTTAGATTACATGGCCTACCCAGAACTATCATTTCAGACAAGGACGTAAAGTTCACAGGGCACTTTTGGCGCACCCTGTGGAAAAAGTTGGGCACACAACTAAACTTCAGCTCTGCGTATCATCCGCAGACTGATGGACAAACGGAAGTGGTGAATAGAAGCTTGGGCAATTTATTACGGAGTTTGACTGGAGAAAATTCACGAATATGGGACAGAGCTCTCGCCCAGGCAGAATTCGCTTATAACGATTCGCCCAACCGTAGCACCGGACTTAGCCCATTTCAGATTTTATATGGCATGCATCCTCGGGGAATACATGAACTACGAGATTTGGGAAAGCTGGAACGGCGAAGCGCGGATGGGGAAGACTTTGCCGAAGCAATGAGCGAACTACATGAAAAAATCAAACTAAGGTTGCAGGACAGCGCACAGAAATACAAACAACAAGCAGACTCAAAGCGACGAGAGGTGCATTTTAGTGTTGGGGATGAGGTCCTTGCGCATCTGTGCCGGGAACGGTTTCCTAAGGGCACATATAATAAGCTGAAATATAAGAAAATTGGTCCCTGCAAAATCATACGTAAATTTTCAGCCAATTCTTACGAGATCCAGCTGCCACCTGACATAGGCATATCACCTATTTTCGATGTTGCGGATCTGTTCTCATATAATGCCCAAACAGAGGATGATAGTGTGGTACAGCCAACACGGGACACCCAATTTGGAGACAGTTCTTGGAAGAAAAAATTGCCTTCGGTAAAGTCCCATGAGATTGAAGGGATCCTCAGCACCCAGGTAGCCAAGAAGACACACAGGAAGGAATATCTACGTTACCTTGTCAAGTGGAGAGACCATCCAATGGAGGACAGCTCATGGCTCGACGTGGCGCAGATACAGAAGGCTGGTTATTCGGTGGAGGAACTCATGGAACGGAGCCATGAATTTCTTTTACCCCGGGAGCCTGATGCAGGAGCATCTGGTTAACAAGATGAAGACGGACAGAAGGTTGATATGGATTCTGACAAGGACAGAGAACACAACTCACTGGACGGACAGCGTGTCTGTCTTTACTTTTATTTTTATTTATTGTTTTTGTTATTTTACTTTTCTGTTAAAAATGCCAAGAATAATGTAATGAACTCTAGTTAGGAACAGTAGTAATTAGTCAGAGTCATTTGTTTCCGAACAGTTATATTACTGTTGTAAATATAAGCAAAGAAAAACATGCCAGTTAAGAATAAGTTTCAAATACGAAATAACTATTGTAACTGACAACAAAACAACTAACAGCAGTTATCCAACTGTTCGAAGACAGTGATACAAAAGGAGGAAAAATAAGCCCAATAGGGGTTGGCTAGTGAAGAAGATAAGAAAAAGAAATAAATATACTCATTCTTTTAGTGCACATACAATTCCATGAGTGTCCTCAAGTACTGTGAAAAGAAATTCAATGATGTGTATTCCTTTGTTTTCTTTTATGATACAAAAGCCAATTGTTAACAGTTTCACTACAGACTCCGAACGAGAACAGAAGCCTAATAATCAAACAAAGAGCCACAACGACCAGCACAGGTCGCGCGGTCATAGCGCCCAGGTGTATATACATTTAACAGATATGCAAACAAAACCATACAAGTGGTTCCAGAATTATTTTCATATAAAATTCACGGAATAGAACATAGTCATTAAAAGTTCGTATCAGTATTTACATTCTCTGTTCAAAGTAACTACAAAACCAACCGAGTTCGCAGACATGGGGAACTGACACGGTTGCAAACAAAAGCCCTCAATAAAGAGTTCGAGCCCATCCCCTGAGGTTATCACAGAACCTCTCACCTAAGGAACCCACAACAAACAGTGGCACAGAGCCAACGAAAACCAAGCAGACCATACAAGAACCTAAACAAGCACAGTTAAAACGACAAGGTGAAGCTACCCGTATACTGTTCAAGGTGGCCGAGAGTCCAAGTGTTCGGACCAACGAACAGCTCCACTTGCATAAGGGCAAACGAAGAAAGGGTCAGTCACCAACCACAGCAAACGAAAACCATAACGGAGAATTGAGAAGAAACTGCTGAGGAAGTTTAACAAGGGCCATTACCTGATAGGCAAACCACAGCTATAAATTTCGTAACCAGAAGAACCCCTGCTCACAGAGGATCCGAGCCATTAGTTTCAAAATAAATAGCAGACATAAAATCTAGCAAAGAACAAAAGCTTACCGGTTGAGTTGGCAAAGGGACGGGCAGAGCATGCCTCATGACCAGTCGAAGTTGGAAGCCGACAAACCCACATCCACATTAACCTTATAGCTCTCGCAGAGATATAAACCCTTGTGAGATATGAGCAGACAGCGACCAGAATACACAGAGGCGAACATCAAAGCCGGATATACACTACAACAACAACGAAAACACATGCAAATGGAACTATAATTCAAATCTTACCAGTGCTTCACCAAACAATCAATAGCATATAGGCCAAGACTTGAAAAAGTAGAGACCACGATCGCAACCAAACGCACACCACACCGTCGACCGGGCAGACAGGGTTCATACATTTCATCACAAAAAACACAGGAGTTACAAAGAATCGCCAGGAGCTTGCAGAGCTAAAGACCAGTGCAACAATGACCACCCAAGGAGCGCGAACGGAGTAAAACCCAAACCGAGGCGGGTTTCCAAGATCTCGAGGAGGGACAAATGTCCACCCAGCAAACCATCAAGGTACCCATGCCGTAACCCAAGGAGATTGAAAATCAAAACAACATTTATTACCAAATCAATTACATTACTGTCCAGAGCGTAAGTGCGTTACACATCAACTTTGGAACGGCGGGACCACGTGGGTTGGCCCCATCATGGGGCTTCCTCCTTTGGACTGTGTGGATGCAGAATGGCCATCCATCTTGGGCCTGGGACCTTTTACAGATTCCTCTAGCACTGTGGGCACCAACACATGAGCATAATTACTTGCCCTCTGGGGAGTTCTGTTCTATGTTGAAAGGCTTGGACTCAGGGATCTGATATTCATTAGGGTAATTTTGAAGTCTAAAATGGGTCTCCTAAGAAAACTATACAACCAAAATAAACTTTATAAGAACCAATAGGATTCAAGATGATCATGTCAACCATGGAGGATGATTAACCATTTTTGGAGTAAAAAAGTAAAACATTTAAAAAATAAGAAAATAATAAAGTTACTTTTTCAGCTCATATTTTCAACTTATCTCCCGAAGGTTTTACTCAAATTTCGAGTAGGAGTACTCATTGGATGCAAAATTTAATTCCCCATCCAAAGAGTACCAATGTTACATACTTTCAATGGACCCTGCTACACAAAAAATGAGAAATACATGAAAAAACGTTATTACAATCACGTTTTTCATGTATTTCTCATTTTTCATGTAGTAGGGTCCATCAAAAATATGCAACATGGGTACTCCTTGGATAAAGAAACAATTTTTTCATCCAACGAGTGTTTCTTCTTGAAATTTGAGTAAACCCATAGGGATATAAATTAAAAATACCAGTTGAAAAAATAGTTTTGTTTGTTTTTGTTTTTTTTTTCCTCTAAAATTTGATGATGTAATTTTAATCTTATTTTATTATTTCCACTATTATTTTATAATTTCCTTAGGAGGCCCATTTCAGACCTCAAAACTCCCCTAATGTTTTTGAGACTCCAATTCAGTCATCGATTAGGCAAACTACGTAGGCTCCCTTAACCCCTAATATCGATCCATGGAAATGTAGAATACAGACCTTGATGCAAGAGCTTCACTCTGTCTCCATTTTCCACATCTACATGATCCAAAATGGTGAAGAAGATCGTCTATCTAAAGAAGGTTTTTTTTTAGAGACTACAAGGATTTTTTTTCTAGTTCTAAGATTCTAGCTCATTGAAAGAGAAGGGACATTTCATGATCTAATGTTGAATGTTGGCAACAAGCTCTTTCCACCATATTATGTTTCAAAACCTCATGCCTCCTCTGCTTTGTCATTTGTCTGCCTGAATGTTTGTTTTTGTTCTCTTGGTCTACACAGTAATGTTCTTAGCTCTACACTGCAAAGTCTGTTAATTGTTTTGAGTTTGTCATTGAGGCTATGATACCAATATTTTCTTTTTTCACAGGTGACATTGAGTTGATCTAATCTATGGATAATTGTTCTCTCTGGATTATGTATTCTATGAACTATGTGCTTTCATTATTTATAAATGGAAAGAGTTTTTTTGGAAAAAAAAAATACTAAATACTAAAATACTAGTTGTCTAATGTAAAGCTGACAACTTTCAGAAAGAAATACAGACTCTTTTAATACGAAGGGGAGCAGGTAATTATTAAGAAATTACAAGAAATAAATCTTTAAGGGGTTGTCTGGGGTTGCCTCACTATTATATAATACTTTGGAGTTATTTTTGTGTGGGAAAAATAATTTTTGGTCAAATTATCAAAATGATTTTTTTGGTTGTATATATGGATTCAACACCCTAAAAACTCCACGGACACTAGGATTGGGATTGATTCCAACAAATTCTTTTTGGATTTTTGACAAATTTAACCAGAAAATATGGAAAAACTCCTAAACCTATAGTGACATGGAATAAATATTGAGTATTAGCAAGTAATAAATGCAAATAATTGATACACAATGAATGCTAACAAGTAGCACTTAGGAAATTAACTATTGGTGGTTTCCAACATGTAGAATTGAGAAACAATAAATTGTTTATGGTTTTTGTATCCTTATTTATGTTGCTAAAGTTCCCTAGAATCCTCACATGTAGCAGCTAAACTTTATAATGTATTAGAACCATTGAATAGTTGAAAAATACATTGCACATGCTTTAGAGTATAGGTGTTTTTTTTTTAGCTACAAGGATTTTCATTGTGTAATATTTTTATGCTTATCATTTGCAATTGTTTATTTTAATTTTTGGCAAATTCTTTTCTCATTGGTTAGTGTAGTAAGCATATTCTACACTTGTGTTTCCCTTCATTTATATCAAATATTAATAACCTTACATCCAAGGTGTTAAATCCAAGATTTTTTTCCCATCTTGGTTTGAGTCACAACTTACAAAGAAGGAGATCTTGTTGAAGGGAAATAGTGAGCATGTTCGAATTGAAAATGAAGAAATTTAATGGAACTATCTTAGAGTCATGGAAGATTAAGATGTATGATCTTCTCGTAGACGAGATCTATGCGTTACAATTTCTTGAACCAAACCCACTAGCATTAAAGGTGAAGAGTAGATGGCATTGGAGAGTGTTATCACTCTGTGATTTCCCTAGGCTGAGAAGAGAAATTCCTGAGGTAACCACAAACTACTTTTAGGCCATAATTTAGCCCTTCTAGCCTTGGAGAGGGCTCTCTCACTATGATTTCTTAAAATGATCTTATATTAGGCTAGGTATAATGGTCAATAAGGTATGATTTTCAAAGGTTTGTTGATGAGAAAAGAGACAGATCCATTGGGCATGGATTCATGTCAAGTCATTTTTTTGTCCAGTGATATAATGAGAAGAGAAAGGGTTTCTCCACAGGGGCAAGGTAGGTAGCCTTGGTGGTGGAATTTAGGTTAAATCGTTTTAGAGGGTGAGTGTAGAAAGGTGAAAGTAAACACATAGAGCATCAAAACCGTAGATGAATTCTAAAATGTTGCTTTTGAGATGAAAACATTGATCACTTGGCAAAACTAAATCAGAGCACCATTAAGATGAATTCTGAAATAAACATCTAGTTTTTCCAAGTAAGAAGACATAAATTTAAGAGATGTAAACACATGAGACAACTTACAATATCAAAGGAGTACAAAACCACCAAGATTCTCACAAAATAAATGTTTCTACATTATTGAACACCATTCACCCAATTAACCACCAACATGGAGACCCTTATAATTTACAACCTTTCACAATGTTTCTCCCTAGAAAAAGTGACCAAAGACCTACAAGCCATTGATTCAACCTAGTTATTAGTACCACTACCTAGGCCAATTTTGACATGAAAGGAATGATGAACAGATAGATGGAGAATAAATCCTCCACCTATGAGGAGCCCCTTATTTTGTGCGACCCCATCAAAAAATCCCCAAGGCATAGCAATGTCAAAAATTTCCTCCTTGATATGTCTAATAGGATTTAAAAACAATATATTAAAGGCAAGCATTGTATTTCGGTTAGAGAAATGTGCCAATCACAGATAGAAGGTCTTACTAGAGTTCAACAACAAGTTCTAAACAGTTGACTTTGTCATGTTACAACACCAGTTCCATGATATTGATATGTTGCAACAATGGAGTTGCAACATTGCACTCTGGTTTATTGCAGTGACATGTTGCAACATTGATCTCTATCATTTTGTAGTAGCTAGAGTTGTCGCCCTTACACTTTGGTCATGTTGTAATGACGGGGGTTGCAACACTTGCACCTTGGTGATGTTGTAATGATATAGGAGTGTTGCTACAACTTGAATGTGTTGCAACAGCAAAGAAAGGTATTGTAGCAATTGTCATGTACTATTGCTTCCAAAATATTTGTATGAACTTTCCTATGGTTAATTTCATGGATTCTTAGAGGTTAGCATAAAAGGGAAAATTGCTTCCTAAATACATAAGAATGGATATTAAAATGACATAATTATAAGAAGTGTGCCTTGATAAAAAAATGCATCTTTATGGGGAAAATAGTTAAGTGGGTGGCATGAAAATGGGAAAAGGTACTAAAAAAGGTGTTGGATTAGTGCTAAAAATATGCAAATTTGGCACCCGCCAAGTATACTTTGGGGGGGCAACTTACAGAAAAAGTTGTGGATAAAATGGATGTTATTTCATTTTAATTGATTAATAATTCTCCCACATTAGCTCTTGTGGACATGAACCTTATGGAGATCTAGATATGAAAAAAATCCCTCACTTCAGCATCTTCATTTTTTAGTTGTGAAGCATTTGCTCATGGTTTGGAGATATTTCAAATGTATACTTGATTTAATTGCTAACATTTATGAGATTAGAATTTTGAAATAAGTAATGAAGATGCAAGATAAAGAGCCTTGGAGACTGGTCATGGATGAGGAAATGGTTACACTTAGAATGATTATGAGACTTGGTACCATTACTTGATGGATGGAAATCCATTGAATTTAAGTGGATGTTCCAAACAAAGATTTATTTAGATGGAAATGTTGGAAAACACATTGCAAGTTTGGTTGCAAGAACATATTCCTAAGTTGAATGAAAATAATTTCGATAGATTTTCGTGAGATATTTTCCCCAATCACTAAGGCAACATCTATTATGTTCCTATGATCTATAGTAGTAGATTTTGATTTAGAGAGAATAAATGGATGTGAAAACAACATTCGTACATAGTGAATTGAATAAGGCATTATGGAAATTTTGAGGTAAAAAATGGGTTTAATAACAAGAAAATGTACTAACAAAATGAACTTTAAAATAACCAATAGAGTTTAAGATGAGAACCAATAGGATTTAAAATGATAAAGTTATTCTTAGGAGCAAATATTTTTAGAAATAAAAAAAGAAAACTATTTTTCTAAATGTATTTTCATAGATTTACTTAAATATAAGTATAGACATTGATTAGATGTGAAATTTAATTCTTCATTTAGTAATACCCACCTTGCTTACTTATAAATATTCCATATAAAACAAATTCAAAATACATACTAACCTATATACTCTACTAACAGGATTAAACCTGAAATGTGAATAATTCTTTTCATTCAAATATGGTTAAATCTTAGGAAATTCAGATAGTCGTCCTTTATTTTTAAATGATAAAATCGATGTTGAAGTAGTTGTTTACAGTCAAATTTGATTTCCGATACCGAAGAATATTTCATCACTGATGAGGTCATCCATCTACAGAATAAGGTCGGAGACGATGAATCTGGGTCACGTCAGCTCAATATTCACCGTATTCGCCTCCGTTGTCAACACGTAAATCTTATTTGGTCAAGCTTTCTTGATTTTCAGATTGTGAGAAATATTGGCGAAATCTGTAATTTGACATAAAAATAAAATGGCCATAAAAATTAATGGATTGAACACTGGAGAACAAGCAAGACATATGGACAGTGACATTAACCAGGAAATATTATAATATCATGAAAGTCTAATGGAGCATGACAATCTGCAGGAAAAGGGTACATGAAGAAATTTGCACCATTTTGACCAGCAAGCTCTATCCACACTAAAATCTCCACAATTTTCACTCCCTTTTACCACGACAATCGCAGACCTGCTGTCCTGATCCGTGTGGAGGGACGTTTCAGTGTGTTCAGTCAAAATCCATCAGAAATATGAAAAAAACGTGCAGACACATAAATTAAATATTATTCGATTTTCCATGTACTCATCAAATTTTCCAAGTATTCCAAAATTTGCAGTCAAATTACACAGTTTACACAAAAGCATATTATACTGTATTTGTATTTCTTTATAGCATAAGGAATCGAATGCTACTGTTTGCAACCTAGATTAATTCAGTCCTATGCAGTCGTCGTGACTCTGGAAATTCGACGAGGTGGGTTCAGTATAATTGAAATGGAGTTGTTTATAATGCGATTTTTTGGAGATTTCGGTGATGGAATCCGGCTGAAGAAATTGAGGTTAAATCTTGATTTGTTGCAGTTAAAATGCTTTTTTAACTGTATATTTGGATTTAGCACCCTGAAAACCCCTGGGACGCTTTGATTATGCAGAAACTAACTATGAAACTTGCGATTCCAATAAATTGCTACCAGATTTTAACCGGAAAAATCCACTAAAAAAACTTTTAACTTTTAAAAAATCGAATTATAGACAACTGCTCATTGAGAGCATTGATCATGGCAGGTAGATACACATCAAATTACAAGGCCAAGTTTGCTGAGGGACGTAATAATTTCCTTATGATGACATTTCTTGTTATTACGTGGGAGTTTATTTATTACATATCCATGAATGTG
>APFE031214742.1:209176-238850 GCA_000404065.3 Pinus taeda | reverse complement strand
AATAAAATAAAATTAATAAATTAATAAATAAATTTCTCAGCCGACAGTGTGCTAATTCGGAGGATTTTTTCCTCATTAGTATTTATTCTCTAAAGCAGCTCATCTTTTATCCTCATTCTTAAGTCCTGATGATGGATCCCATTTGGGATTTGAAAGGTTGGCATAAAAATACTCATACTGTGGATTCTCCGGTCACTCATTCAAAAGTATAAAAATAATGTATAGAAGTGACTTTCTTCCTCTGCACCTTATTCTATTATGTTCAGAGAATCCAAATCATCTAGGAATGACTCTTTCTGAGCCAAAATTGGTCGAAAAATTCCAAAGTTATAGCTTCTTTAGTTTTTCCTAGGAAATCTCCACTAAATCTGGAGAAACTCTAGTTAACTCTGCCAAATTTGGAGGAATTCTGGATTTAACAGACTTGCCAAAACTACTGCCAAGTTAATCGATAAATTAAGTAACAGATAAGCATGATTAATTAATGTTAAACCCTCTTAATTCATTAATGGCACAATTAACACTAATTGTTAGTGGTTAAGGAGTTGTCGGTAACATGCTAGTTGTAAATGCTAGTGGTTACTCGGCAGTTAGGCTACCAGGTGGTTACGTAATTGCTAGCGATTAAGTGGGAGCGTTCACATGATGAGGTTAGTGTTATGGTTACCTCCAAACTTCATCGACATTAAAGTTTAAATGGAACATACACCCCATACTTGTTAAGAAACATGTTGTGCTATGGAGGTAAGTTGTGGGACTTGTGTGGACAAGGTCACGGGTTCAACTCCGCAACCTACAATTAAAATTTTGCATGACCTTTGAGAGGGCATGTGGCGACCTCCGATCTTGCCATGTGTGACCCTCTCGTTGGTCCACCAAATGTGCTGTTGACCAATCCGATGCCGAAAAGTGTCAAAATCTGGTTAAGCCACCTGTGGGAATATTTTGGGAATAATCCAAGGAATATTCCCTGGAATATTATTTTTTCTGACTGGGCTGTACAAATGCCTAGTGAGCATCTTAGTCACAAAATTTTGCATGTTTGACAAAATGGACAACCTGTTCTAACTTTCTCAGACGAACTTCGTTTTGAGTGAAACGAGTTGCATTGGGATCGTATCATCGAGACAAGTGTGGTCGTTCAAGTTTTGATCAATTCCAAGTGCTTTGATTTTTGAGCTAATTTTTTCCCCTAATCCAAATTTCAATCACTAATGGAATAGGTTTCGGAACCATTGGAGCACTTCTGAAGAGATGTTTTGCAGGTTTGAGTCTATGGGTGCTAGGATCAACCAACAAGTTGAATCATTTTTGGAAGGCTTTTGAGAATAGAGAGGACCTTGTAGGGGTTTTATAACCTTTATATATTTTATGTAGTAGCTAAGACATATAAGGTGTAGCTAATGTTTATCTTTTCTCATTATATCTTTGAGGAAATTTCTCTTTTAGTACTTCAAGTGAATTATTGTACTTGTTACGTTCATTGTGAGATGGAGTATGGGGTCTTCATTTGAGAACCTTTTTCTTGTTTATTGTTTCATGACTGACTGTAGGTTGTCATGTTTTTAGAGAAATAGTTCTTTATAAAATAATGTTTCCTTGAAGGGGAAACTAGCCACTCTTTTGGTCAACAAACTTTATGTACTCTTTATCACTGAAGTATTTTGAGAATAATGAGATTGGGTCAAGCCATTGGGAGCTGGACCAAGGAAACGTAGCCCAGGAGGGGTGAACTCTTTTGTCAATTGATGTGTGTATTATTGTTATGCTACTATTCAATATTTTCTTAATTCATGTTTAAAGCTCATGAATTACATATGAAATAAAAAAAACTCATGTAAAACTTGCAATTTTACCTCATAATCTTCAAGCACTTTGTTTACTATTCTGAATTGGAATTTAGCATAGAAAACATTAAATTTCCCATTCAGATCAAGTTTGGTATCATATATCTTAGTTTTCTTTGTGCAAGGAGGATTTAACTGTTTGCAAGTGAATGTGAAGCTTACAAGTTTGAAGCTCAAAAGGGGAGAGGGTTTTGGCAGGAGAGTAAGATTGCCACAATCTTTGGCACTAGTTCTACCTCAAATTGGAGTTGAAGCTTCATAAGCATGGCCATGAGTTAAAAGCATAATAGTCTCCAAGATTCAGAGGACATTATTGGCTTTATCCAACAAGAGAACATGGAGATCAAAAGACTACTTGAAGCTTCTAAGGAAGAGAAACAAGAGACATGCCTCATGTTGCAGAATGTTTTGGAGGAACAAAATGATGAATGTTGTTCTACCAAAGAAACAAAGAGTCCCTCCAATACTAAGCAAGCTTGTGGACATGGAAAGAATGAAACCTATGTCTCTTGTCAAATGGAGGAAGACTCTTATGTACTAGGGACACAAGGAGGTTTCCTTGAAGCATCCTCTACTACTTCATCTAGGGTAGAGAAGAAGGAGGAATTGTTGGATGAGTACCCATAAGAGGCCAGTGCAGAAAGCCCCACACAGAAGGAAGATGGCCAAGTCTTCACCTTTTATCCACATGATGATGAGGATTGTTGGAAATAATACTGAGAGGGGGGGTGGTGAATCAATATTAGCAAATCAATAACTTTTTCATTTCCATAATCAGATTTATATATGCTACTTCAGTTAAGGGAACTCGCATGTACATGCAACTCTGTTTAATGCAAGTAGCGTATATCCAGCAAACTTGTGATTCAATTAATTCATCATATGTTGATCTTTAATCAGTGCATTAGAACATCATTAACCATATAAACAGTAATCAACTTTAGTAAAAATAGAACAAAACATCACACATAAGAGACACATTTGAACACCATGATATAAGGTGGAAACACAATGTGGGACAAAGACCACCTGCTGTTGTTTTCCTTAAGATAAGAAAAACCTGTTTACAATCTTGTACTAGTGCAGACTCATACCAGTACATAGACACCCACCTGCAGAAGGCTACAACCTTCTCTCATTCTCCAGCTTCTACTGGAAGGGAGCTACAACACCCAAGCTCTTGTACTAGCCGATATATTTACTAGTATGTAGGCACCGGCCTATAGAAGGGTACAACCTTCTCTTTTCTTCCAGGGAGTACATTTCATAAATTTTCAGATTGGATCCATCGATACAAAACAATCACCACTGCAATACAACCATCAACTATATCTACATCATCAATCTCTGAATCACCCAACAACTGAATCACTGAAACCCTATCATGAAAACATAGTCACTAGAAGACAAAGCAAAACCCAGAACTCTACAACAACCACCAGAACCAACAACAACCTCAAATATCAAATCTCATAATGTATACGCTACTTGGCTGTGTCAAACCAACGTGTATACAACCTTTCACCAAAGGGAACCAGCGTACAGATCTAAAAATAATTATTTATACCTTCATTGTAATTTTCTATTTCAGATATACCCAGATCATCAGATATAAAGGATAAGACATGAATCGGTATTCAGATTTGAACTATTCATGATCATACCATATAATGATAATGCATTTTAGTCTTCATGATCCCAGTCCATCAACCTTCATTTTCCACATAGGTGCATCCTTAGCAAAGCATTACATACCCATTACTTGCATACTATATCTCACACTTCATCAAATATTCATCACTTGCACACTTGCACATTTGTCCTAATGATCTTCTTCTCCTTATATGGGTTTACGCCTCTCTCAATACCATGGGCCAAAACCATGTAGGACCAATACCTTGTACCCAGTACCTGGGGTCAATACCTCGGACCAAATACCATGGACCAATACCAAAATACAATGGACCAAATACCACGGACCAAAACATAGTTTTCCAACATGTATGTGCCTTTCCCTCTATGAAAGTGCATGTGTACAATAGATGTGCCTTTATATATAGTGAACCTGTGTGTATACGCGACTTGGTATATAGTGAACCTGCATATACCTTTTCGTATACGCAACTTTGTATTTAGTGAACCTGCATGTATATGTGGCTCAGTATATAGTGAACCTGCGTATAACTTTCTTTCTTCATTCTTTCTATTTACCGGCTATACTATGATCTTTCATCTGAGAGAGTTGCCATCAAGGACAACACTTGTGTCATACCTGTATCATAATGCCAACAATCTCCCCCTTTGGATTTGATATCAACGACCACACCAAGTCACTCTCCCCCTTTGACATCAAGGGCAAAGGGTAGACCAAGATATTCTCTCCCTTGATATACATTTTGTTGTCCATACTCCCCCTGAGCACATGCTGAAATATTTGATTGAGATCCCCCTTTGTACATGCTAAGATGTATCAATCCATCCATGCTCCCCTTGAGCACATACCAATTCTGCAAAAATATTTTTCAAAAGAATAACAAGACTCTACAACTCAACTAAGTGAGTATGAACTTCCTATCACCAATGAATCATACATACACCAATATCCCAACTAAGTGGGGATACACCACTTTGACTCATATGCCCAACCAAGTGGGGGTATACCAAATGTTTATACATGACTGAAAATAGAAATTATTACATCATCCTTCCCATGCATAGTGGGGATACAAATTAGGTCTTTGCAAGACCTTTACGCCAAATGATATTGATGACTTTTATAATAAGGACCAGCAATCTAAACAATACCATGGTAGTCATCTGCAACTATCGTACACCATATAAGCTCTGCACCATAAGCATCTATCACCAGCATCTAGACCTGTAACCTGCAATACCATTTTCTTGGCCAACCAACAATAAGTAGCAAGATGTATCATTTAGCCACATAAGCATCATCACCAAAGAATTCTAACCATAATGCCAACAATGCATTATTCAAATCATATTCTCCCCTTGAACTTGTGCCAACCAACATATACCATGACCGAACCATACCAGACTTCTTTTCTTGAGTCTGTTTTGCTGATTTTTCTTCAGAGCTCCATATACATGACTCTGTAGCCTTTAAGTCATGTATATACATGACCTCTCTTCATAATAGCTGTGTATGCAAATTGGAATACTGAAGGTTTACACTTTCAACTTCCCCTAGGTCTGTTATGTTTGCTAACTAAGTTATGCCACATCTTTCTGACATTAATTCTATTTTCTTTAATACCTGGGATTGAGATGATGTATGCTCCTTTTTCTTTGGTGTTCGAATTTCGCTGTTGCATTCATTTACTTTATGTCCAAACTTGTTACATGCATAACATCTTACATGTTTCATATTCTTTTTATTGCAATCAATAACTTTGTGCCCAAACATATTGCAAGCAAAACAATATCCCTTACAGTACCTGGAACGTGATGATCTTTCTGTGTGATCATCTTGAACCATTCTACTTCTGCATCTAGCTGCAACATGTCCAAGATTATGACATTCATAACATTCAACATTATTCATCGGAGGAGATAACCGTCTATCACTTCCACAGTTAAGAGAAAAAGATTTTGTTTGAATAATTTCTTTCCTTGGTTGTTGCTAGGGTTGACCTCTTATCTCCTTGTTGAGCATTTCAGGTTTTGCATTAGAGTTCCTTGCCTCACCCTGTGAGCTAGATTCACCTTCAACAGTTTCATAAAAACCAAGACCAGTATTGATAATAGGGGATCTTTGAATACTAAGAATATCATCCAAAATCTTAGTACTGTATTGAAATCATAAAAATTTATCATTTTCTTCTAATTTACCTTTTAAGATATTTACCTCAACCTGATGTTGTTCTTTCTTTCACATATATTGCTTCTTTATGTCTTCTTCAGCTTTTCTTCCTTCTTCCACTTGTTGCCTTACTTCGAGCACTTCATGTTCTTGTTCTTCAAGAGCATCTTCATTCTGCTTCTTTGATTCTTTAACATCTTCTTTTAGAGAGAGGATCTTAGATTCAAGTCTCTCGCTTGTTATGCTCTGATCTTTTACTACATCCTTTAGCTGCTCCCTTACTCTGGTTACTATCTCCAGCTGAACTTTTAATCTAGTAACTTCCTATTTTTCTACGTCATTATTTTCATATGCCATGAGAAGTTTAATTTCTTGATTATCTTCATCACTATTGGATGAGTCATCACTATTATCATGAGTATAATAACTTCTATTACCTTCTTTAGACATATTTCCTTTGTTATGAGGACATATTGCAGCGTAATGGCCAACTCTACCATAAGAATAACATTTGAAAGGTAGCTTACCTTTGAACCTTCCAGATCCCCGTTGAAGATTCTTGAAAAAATCTACCACATATTCTTCTTCTAAAATGTATCCTGATTCATTGAGTTTTTCTTTTCCCTTTGTTGATACTTTAAATGCGGCTTCTCTCATATCTGATGGTCCTCCTTTTCTCATTTCAAAAGCAGTTAAGATTCCGTGAAGCTGCGTCATAGTGATATTCTGTAGATCTTGCTTTTCTTCTATGGTAGACACTTTGGGTTCAAATTTAGCAGACAAGGATCTCAAAACTTTGTCAACTAAGACAACTTCCTTAATTTCTTCACCTAGATTCTTCATGCAACTGACAACCTCATCTATACGTAGGAGGTAACTAGCTATGCTTTCATCACTACGCATCTTAAGAGTTTCATACTATATTCTAAGAGTTTGAAGCTTAGCACGTTCTATCCAAGAGTCTCCTTCGTAGCTCAGAATGATTTTGTCCCATATTTCTTTGGCTGATTTCAGCTACATGACCTTGACAAACTTTGATTTTGACAAACTTCGCAATAAGATAGTAATAGCTTTGGCATTGACTTCATATTGCTTTCTACCTGTGGTATCTGTAGGTATTGTTGATGGAAATGTATATCCTCCTTCCACGATTTCCCGAAAATCTGTTCCAAGCGATTGTAGATAGGTCGTGGTTCTTATGTTCCGGTAAACATAATTTCTCCCATCGAAGATTGGTGGTCTGATGGATCCCTCTCTTTCTTGATTACTCATGATGATGGATCTTCCTGCAAGCAATCAAGCTTCTTTCGAAGGACCTGCTCTGATACCAATTCTTAGAAATAATACTAAGAGGGGGGGGGGGTGAATCAGTATTAGCAATTCAATAACTTTTTCATTTCCATAATCATATTCATATACGCTACTTCAGTTAAGGGAAATCACATGTACACACAACTGTGTTTAATGCAACTAACGTATATCCAACAAACTTATGATTCGGTTAATTCATCACATGTTGATCCTTAGTCAGTGCATTAGAACATCACTAACCATATAAATAGTAACCAGGTTTAGTAAAACCAGAATAGAACATCACACATAAGAGACACATGTGAACACCATGATATAAGGTGGAAACCAAATGCGGGACAAAAACCACCTATTGTTGTTTTCTTCAAGATAAGAAAAACCTGTTTACAATCTTGTACTGGCATAGACTCATACCAGTACACAAGCACCCACCTGCAGAAGGCTACAACCTTCTCTCGTTCTCTAGCTTCTACTAGAAGGGAACTACAACCCCCAAGCTCTTGTATTAGCCGATATATTTACTAGTATGTAGGCGCTAGCCTATAGAAGGGTGCAACCTTCTCTTTTCTTCCAGGGAGCACGTTTCATAAATTTTCAGACTGGATCCATCAATACAAAACAATCACCACTAAAATACAACCATCAACTATATTTGCATCATCAATCTCTGAATCACCCAACAACTGAATCACTGAAACCCTGTCATCAAAACATAGTCACCAGAACACAAAGAAGAACCCAGAACTCTACAACAACCTCAAATATCAAATCTCATAATGTATACGCTACTTGGCTATGTCAAACCAATGTGTATACGGCCTTTCACCAAAGGGGACCAACGTACAGATATGAAAATAATTACTTATACCTTCATTGTAATTTTGTACTTCAGATATACCCAGATCATCAGATATAAAGGATAAGACATGCGTCAATATTTAGATCTGAAATATTCAGGATCATACCATATAATGATAATGCATTTTAGTCTTCATGATCCCAGTCCATCAATCTTCATTTTCCACATAGGTGCATCCTTAACAAAGCATCACATACCCATAACCTGCATACTAGATCTCACACTTCATCAAATATTCATCACCTGCACACTTGCACATTTGGCCTAATGATCTTGTTCTCCTTATATAAGTTTAGGCATCTCTCAATACCATGGTCCAAAACCACATAGGACCAACACCCTGGACCCAATACCTATGGTCAATACCTTAGACCAAATACCATGGACCAATACCAAAATACCATGGACCAAATACCACAGACCAAATACCATGGAACAAAACTTAGTTTTCCAACATGTACGCACCTTTCCTTCTGTGAAAGTGCATGTGTACAATACACGCGCCTTTGTATATAGTGAACTTGCATGTATGCACGACTTGGTATATACTGAACCTGCATATACCTTTTCTTATACACGACTTTGTATATAGTGAACCTGCGTGTATACGCGACTTGGTATATAGTGAACCTACGTATACCTTTCTTTCTTCATTCTTTCTATTTACCTACTATACTATGATCTTTCATTTGAGAGAGTTTCCATCAAGGACAACACTTGTGTCATACCTGTATCATAATGCCAACAATCTCCCCCTTTGGACTTGATGGCAATGACCACACCAAGTCACTCTCCCCCTTTGACATCAAGGGAAAAGGGCGGACCAAGATATTCTCTCCTTGATATACATTCTGCTATCCATACTCCCCCTCAGTACATGTTGAAATCTCTAATTGAGCTCCCCCTTCCTACATGCTAAGATGTATCAATCCGTACATGCTCCCTGTGAGCACATGCCGAGTCTGCAAAAATATTTTTCAAAAGAATAACATGACTCTACAACTCAACTAAGTGAGTATGACCTTCCTATCACCAATGACTCATACATAAACCCAGAACTATCAGAGAGAGGACGCTAATCAAAAACCCAGAAGCTGACTCAACCCCCTGTAAATATCTATATATGGATCCCTCATCACAGAGATCCAGAGGTTGGAAGCTGGTATTTTGTAGAGAAGTGTTGTTGGTTTCTTGGTGAAAATCATAGTGTTGGGTGATCTAAGCTTTTCATGAGGTGAAGAAGGGCTTCTATGCTGAGGGGATGACGTTGGGTCAGAACAATTGGTTGTAATCCTCTTTGCTCTTTCTTGATATCAATAAAGCTATTCAAGTTTTCCTCCATGTTTCTGTATGTTTACATTTATATGGTTAACATGTATCTGGTCCCATGTTATTTATGATTATAGATCTATGTTCTTGGATAGTACTATGCTGCTTTGATTCTACAGGTACTCTTTGAAGCTGGGTAGACAGAGGCAAAGCGGCAAAAATTTGTCAGAAGGGAGAAGAATCAGATAAGGAACTAAGCACAAGACTGAGGTTGGTGCCTTCTATTCTTCTTTCATCTATCTATCATAAAAGGAAAACGGAAAGTAGCTTTTACTTGTTTTTTTATAAGACAGCCATCGGTCTTAGTGGGATTAATAGTACCGTGTGGACATTATTCCCGATAACAAAATGGCGACTCCATTGGGGAAGAACTAGTTTGTTTGCTTGTTTAGATTTGATTGTTTTATAAACTCACAGACAGAGCCTAAAGTCAAGCTAGCTAGCATTCAAACTGCATTTGCTATGCAAATGCAAAGTAGATAAATGCTGCTTTAGTCTATCTCCGGGTTTTGTTTATAAATAGGACAATTAATCTGCAAACATCCTAATCGCCCTGGTGGTGGCTCTAGTAACCTCCTTAGATCGACCTCTATGGTTTGTGTTTACTGAACCTCACTTGCTTAGCTTAAATCCCTGAACTGAATTGCAATATGTGATAAATAACTAGATAAAAGTCTCACATTGTACCATTTCACCCTCTGGTCTATGCAATCAGTATGCATCGCACCTCCCGTGTGCAGTAGGTGGGATGCATACTGAATTCACTGTGTAAAGGGTGCGATGATCATAGAAGGCTAAGTTTGCCTGTAGACTTTGGTTTTTCATCATTCTTTTCAGATATATTCAGGAGTTTTTGCTATCTCTAAGCAGTAGACCACTGTAGAAGCCTTCTTCTTTTCATTATTCTGCCTCCATTGTGCAAAGAACTGTGAGTGTTTTGTGTATTTTGGTGTCATTTACAATTCTCTTTTACAAAAAGTAGCATGATTGTATTGTAACTTCTTGGTCTGAAAGTGTCATAAGTGTCGTTTTCAGTCGTAGAAGAGAACCCGATTGTTTTGGATAGTGGATTATATAGTTACTATTGTATTTGATCTAAATTAATAGTTTTTAAAGTGTCGAAAGCAAGTTTCCTCTCAAAATTGCAAAGTGTCGTCATTGTTTTCATTTTTTCTTGGAAAGAAACTTGTTAGTAATGTTGTTTTGAAAAATAATTCAGATTTTCCCCTAGCTTTCTTTTTATCATCCATATATTAAGAAAGTGGAAAAAATACATGCATGTGCATTTGCATTTTAGACTGCTTGTTGATTTAGAACAGTGCATTTAGTGTGTGCTTGGTGCTCTTTGTTGAAAGATCCTCAGTCCTCTTTCCTTAGTAGCTAGGATTTTCATTGTCTAAAGAAGATAAAACAATTGTTTATCATCTTAGATTGCATTTTAGGAATTGTACATCTACATCTATGTGGTGAACTTGAAAGGAAAAGTTTTAAACAAGATCAACTGTAAATAAATTTAATGAATCTAAAAACGCTTTGGAACCTAACACACAACATCTAGAAGTCTAGGCTACAGATGTATTCTTGCGTCGTAAAACCTGGTAACTATTGCTCTCATTGCTGGTTGGGTGATTCCTCCTCTTTGAGACGACAAGTGCCAGTACGGACTTGTGCTCCCACGTACCGTTGAGTATATATTGGGAGACCACAGTAGGCTATATCATTTATCCTTAGGAAGCCGCGTCTGTCGCCCTATTGATCACAATGCACTGAACAAAGCATTCGGGAAGATTGACTGCCGTACCATAAAAATTATTCTACAGTTTTGCGATTGGTTTGGTAATCCCTTTTTCTAGACTTCCAGAGCAGTCTCTTTCGTTCCTTTTCAGACTCCTTAAAGGAAAAGGTCCATCTGAGCACTTGTCACTTCAAGCTCATTAAAAATCGAAGGCGACTAGAGTCATCTTTTGTTTTTTCTCGACTCTTTAAAATTGAAAAAACAAGTTGTGTCAAAGCGTCAAAAATTTATTTTAATTGGAATAACATCACTATTCCTACGTTTGTCCTAGGTTGAGAAAAATGGAGTCCACCAACCAAGGGGTCCCCCTCGGGAGGAATCCTAGTCCCTTCTCCTCTTGGGGAGATGTTGGTGCGCCCCATATGGCCACATTGTTGTTTCCAAGATTGACGATTGGTTTGCCTGTATGGCTCTTCTCGACCTCTATCGTTCAAAACACCATGATTCTTGAACAATTGAGTCAACAACTAGATGATGCTAAGGTTACCCCCAACCTTTTACCTCATCCATTTCTACCTCCCCTCCTTCTTCTTCACTTGATGAAGCTGGTAAAGCTAAGAATGAGGTAACCGAGAAGAAGAAGAAGCGGAAGGAGAAGAAAGAGAAGAAGAAGGAGCCGAAAGCGAAAGGGGGCAACCATGCATCGTCTAGCGAAAATCCTCACACAACACCGTCGAGACCTAAATCTCCGTGCGTCATCTGCAAGGGAGACCACTATCATTGTGATTGTCTTTGCATCTCTTGGATCTTAAGGGACTGGTCTCCTCATTTGCACAATTTGGTGTCATCAACCTCTGAAGGTCATGTTGAAAGTAAACCGTCAACCAGTGAAAGCGAAGAATTTGGACAAAAGAGTAAATGTAAATTTCCCTGTAAACTGTGTGAAGGCGATCACGTCGTCCACCGTTGTCCCTTCCTAGACAAAGCTAAAAGAGTTTTTAATCGGGCCCCTGACATCCCCATTGCAAATTCCTCCTGTATATAAAAAACTCTTGCCGAATCCATCACTAGTTGAAAAACTGACCGACACACCATTGAGGTTGGTCGAAGCACCTATCATCGAAAATGAGCCTTCTAAATCCACACTAGATGAAAGTCAAAAGGTCGAGGCAGAAGTTGACCCGGTCTTTCCTTCAGAAGGTATATCTTCAGATGATACAGTCACTGAGAAGGATGAGAACGACACTGTTCAAATTCTTTTCATAAACACAGACTCCGATGAACAAGGGGGCAGCCTCCCGTTCCTTTACCGCAGGAAGGAAGTTCATCAGAGTCATATTCGGTCATCTATTTGGTCCCACCTCCAAGCAACCTAGTTGTTTCTTTCGATTGGAATCTTCTAGGTAGACCTCATTTAGCGATAGATGTACCATTCCAAATCATCACACAAATATATAGAATGGTCATGGCTGGTACCATCATTGATGAAGGGGCTTCTGTGAGTATCCTTTCCTTGACTGCTTGGAAAGCGCTTGGTGCACCAACGCTTATGCCTAAGATGAGAAATCTAACAGGCTTTGATAAAGGAACCAGTCGACCATTAGGGATCCTTCCCAGTGTGCCGATTACATTGAGAAGGAAAATCGTTTATCTAAACGTAATGGTAGTCCAAGGACCTCTAGATTATAATCTACTCCTCGGACGCGACTATAATTATAGCATGGGAGCCATTGTCTCCTCACTCTTTAGAGTAATTTTTTTTCCGCACGAAGGCCGAGTGGTCCAGCTTGTAGACCAGCTTTCGTTCCCCTGCTCACGCATAGCTAATAGTCAAATTCCATCCTTAAATGGTTTGTTCACACAAGGGATGTCTCATAAATCTCTAGTTCGGCCACCTGAAGAATGCGAGTAATTCGGGAAGACATAACTAAATCCCAGGGCGCATGCACCCTGGCCTTCCACAACAGGAAAATTCTAGGTATAGAGTGGGTTTCCGTGAAGGAAAATGACCGGTCCGGTAACCGTCCGTATAGGAAAAGGGAATTAGACCAGAATAAGTTTCCCTCGTCAAGGTTAGGTGATAGAGCCTTTGTCCAAATGGACTAAGCCAGGAAGGGTTTCCGTCCGTAGTGTGGATGGAAACTATCTTGCAAATGTCAGAAAACTTCTATATGATATCCAGGAAATCTTTTGCTATGCCTAGGGGCATGCGAACCTTTTTGCATGCAAAGCGAAGAGTGACCATTTATTTTCGTAGTTTGTAGATCCTTAAACCATTTTAAACTCGTAGGATTGGTCGTTCCTAGCCTGCATAAGGAAAGGATGTGGAGCAAAGTTTCGAAAGGTGCAAGCTCCACAAAAATGGAACCAATGAGACATCCTTATTATATGACTAGCACGAGCAGTTTTTTGGTGAAGTTTAAGCTCGTTAAAAATAAAACTAAGCAATGAGCAAATGTTTCTCCAAGAGTTTAAGCTCATTAAAAAATCAACCGATTTCCCCCCTGGTAAATAACCATTTTGAATGCATTATCATCAGCTCATGAGCCTTGGTCATGTTCTCATCATCACCTCCTCTTCATTTAGCCGATCATAAGCCTTCCATTTGATTGTTTACCCCTTTTTGAGGAACATCTGTGACGAGTGATTCTGTTAGCCATCCTTGTGACATTGCCATTATTGGAAAGTTCCAAACCTTACCTGGAATCAGCAGCTACCCAAAATTATCACTCGTTCCTCAAAAAACGAGTATCCTTTAAGCACTTTTCAACTGACTCGTTAAATATGAAAAGATTGTTGAGCAATTGGCCTCTTCAGCTTGTTGAAGCGACCAGAAGTGCTATCCCTCCTCTAGATTTTAATCTTTTTGGACCTGAGGGATTATTACACAAAAAGATCGAGCGCTTGTTTTGTTCGGCTTGTTAAAACTATCAAAAATTCATCCCTTTCATATTGTTCTATACTTTTTCGGACTTAAGGGATTATAGATGACGAAGAAGGAATATTGGAGTTTCCTTTACGCCCCTTTTCAGACTCTCTAAAATTGAAAAGGGACCAAGTTCTCATTTTCGTTAAACTCATTAAAATTAATAGCGACAAACTCGTCATATAGACGGGATCGAGTTTCACTGTCACTAAGCTCGTTAAAACATAGCGACAGGTTCGCCCGAAGGGCAGATTATAGAACAAGAATATGTTATCCTCCTCAAGCTTGACAAAAATAAAGAGGTACTGGTCAGCAATGACTGGGGAAAAGTTGGGAAGAAAACTTGAAGAAACTTCATTGGTAGCAAGTCTCTCTTGAACATGACACTTTCACTCCACGTTTGAGTCCGGTTGGGTTATTCCGTTCACCGGTCATATCACCATTGGTCCTTCACACCATACATTTTTGGGGTTAATCGGTATGTTTAAGAGAAGTCACTCAGAGAATTCACCTGTGTCTCATCCACTGCAATACATTCACGCTCCATTCTTTCATGACTGCCACCCTGAACCTTGTATCACCAGATCGTTTTCACCTCCAAAGTCATTAGCTCCGTTCTGTGTCGTAGATGTGGGATTCATTAAGACCCTCCTACGACGGGTCATTTCTTGTCGACATCAGCTCATTATCCAAGAAGTTGACCTAGGGACAACCCTTTGAGTACTTTGAAGCTTGCATGCCTCAATGGCAAGTTTCTCACTTCCGGCGACATGTTTACATTAATGGCCTTCGACTGAAAGATTTTACGTGGTGTTCGACGCCAAGTCCATTTTTCGCTCCACGTGAGTTGTACTGTAGTACCTTGAGGGTCATCATCATTATCGGTGATTCCACTCGCGCCTGTTAATACCTTCCATTATTGGCTGGTAATCAGATGATGTCTTTCCATGTTCGACTTCAGAACATCTCTCACATGGATCGACTTGTACTCCAAGTGAAGATTGAACGAGTTTGAAGACCCCGGATCTAGTTTCATCCATTTGGGCTGCGATATATTCAGGAATATAAAGACATCAAATGTACATCTTGCCGAACAAATAATCATCCAAATCAAAGGATGATGGCTCTATCCGAATCATTAGTCTGCTACACAGACGGTTGTCTGTCCTATGTACATGTAAATGAATTTATAAAAGCTGAGCATGGGAATGCTCGCCTCAGCCAGATCATGAAAATATTATGAAGATAATGTATTGTATTGCATATTATTATAGGTCGCCTCCCAACTTGAAAAACTTTAGATCCTCATGATAAAGCATTTCACCCGACATCAAAGATTAATGACCTCATGCTTTAGGGGGCAACTGTTATAGAAATGTTTGGGCACTATAACCCCAATCATAAATGTCCATAAACCAAGGGCTTCTAAGTCCCTAAAAGTGTTGCTTCACTTCCTAAAAGGACAAGGTCAGCTGATTGCATCTTCTCCCAGAAGTTCTCCATGAAAAACTGCTCAAAACTGGTCAAAACTGGACCATTCAGGATGATTAATGCAGAGGGTGCGATGCATACCACCTCCTCAGTGTAAAGGGTGCAATGCATACTATATTTCCCTTCTGTAGGGTGCGATGAGCGAGAAAGGACAAATGGAAGAGAATGTTTGCAAGGTGTAGGATCATGGAATCTTCCGGAAACTTCTCCAATGACACTTGCCTCTCTCAATTTGCCCAGGGACGAGTAAGAGATCATGAATCTCCAAGTGGAACCCAGAACTATCAGAGAGAGGACACTAATAAAAAACCTAGAAGCTGACTCAACCCCTTGTAAATATCTATATATGGATCCCTCATCACAAAGATCCAGAGGTTGGAAGCTTGTATTTTGTAGAGAAGTGTTGTTGGTTTCTTGGTGAAAATCATAGTGTTGGGTGATCTAATCTTTTCATGAGGTGAAGAAGGGCTTCTATTTTGAGGGGATGACATTGGGTCAGAACAATTGGTTGTAATCCTCTTTGCTCTTTCTTGATATCAATAAAGCTATTCAAGTTTTCCTCCATGTTTCTGTATGCTTACATTTATATGGTTAACATGTATCTGGTCCCATGTTATTTATGATTATAGATCTATGTTCTTGGATAGTAATATGCTGCTTTGATTCTATAGGTACTCTTTGAAGCTGGGTAGACAGAGGCATAGCGGCGAAGATCTGTCAGAAGGGAGAAGAATCGAATAAGGAACTAAGCGCAACACTGAGGTTGGTGCCTTCTATTCTTCTTTCGTATATCTCTCATAAAAGGAAAACGGAAAGTAGCGCTTACTTGTTTGCTTCTAAGACAGCCACCGGTCTTAGTGGGATTAGCAGTACCGTGTGGACACTATTCCTGATAACACTTTTCCCTTTGTTGATACTTTAAATGCAACTTCTCTCATATCTAATGGTCCTCCTTTTCTTATTTCAAAATCAGTTAAGATTTCGTGAAGCTGCATCATAGTGATATTCTGCAGATTTTGATTTTCTTCTATGGCAGACACTTTGGGCTCAAATTTAGCAAACAAGGATCTCAAAAATTTCTCAACTAAGACAACTTCCTTAGTTTCTTCACCTAGATTCTTCATGCAATTGACATCCTCATCTATATATAGGAAGTAACTAGTTATAGTTTCATCACTATGCATCTTAAGAGTTTCATACTATATTCTGAGAGTTTGAAGCTTAGAACATTTTACCTAAGAGTCTCCTTTGGAGTTCAGAATGATTTTGTCCCATATTTCTTTGGCTGATTTGAGCTGCATGACCTTGACAAACTTCCCAATAAGATAGTAACAACTTTGGCATTGATTTCATATTGCTTTCTACCTATCGTATCTGTAGGAATTGCTGATGGAAATGTATATCCTCCTTCCACGATTTTGCAAATCAAGTGATTGTAGATAGGTTATGGTTCTTATCTTCCAGTAAACAAAATTGCTCCCATCAAAGATTGGTGGTCTGATGGATACCTCTCTTTCTTGATTACTCATGATGATGGATCTTCCTTCAAGCGATCAAGCTTCTTTTGAAGGAGCTGCTCTGATACAAATTGTTGGAAATAATACTGAGGGGTGGGGGGGTGAATCATTATTAGAAAATCAATAAAATTTTCATTTCCATAATTAGATTCATATACGCTACTTCAGTTAAAGGAACTCGCGTGTACATGCAACTGTGTTTAATGCAACTAACGTATATCCAAAAAACTTATGATTTAGTTAATTCATCATATGTTGATCTTTAATTAGTGCATCAAAAAATCATTAACCATATAAATAGTAACCAGCTTTAGTAAAAATAGAACAAAACATCAGACATAAGAGACACACATGAACACCATGATATAAGGTGGAAACCCAATGCGAGACAAAAACCACCTACTGTTGTTTTCTTTAAGATAAGAAAAACCTATTTACAATCTTGTACTGGCACAAAATCATACTAGTACGCAGACACCCACATGTAGAAGGCTAAAACCTTCTCTCATTATCCAGCTTCTACTGGAAGGGAGCTATAACCCCCAAGCTATTGTACTAGCTAATATATTTACTAGTACATAGGTGCCAGCCTATAGAAGACTACGACCTTATCTTTTCTTCTAGGGACCACGTTTCAAAATTTTTCAGAGTGGATCCATCGATACAAAACAATCACCACTGCAATACAACCAACAACTATATCTGCATCATCAATCTCTAAATCACTCAACAACCGAATCACTGAAACCCTGTCATCAAAACACAGTCACTAGAACATAGAGCAGAACTCAGAACTCTGCAACAACCATTAGAACCAACAACAACCTCAAATATCAAATCTCATAATGTATACACTACTTGGCTGTTTCGAACCAACGTGTATATGCCCTTTCACCAATGAGAACCAACGTACAGATCTAAAAATAACTACTTATACCTTCATTGTAATTTTCTACTTCATATATACCCAGATCATCAGATATAAAGGATAAGACATGCGTGAGTATTCAAATCTGAACTATTCATGATCATACCACGTAATGATAATGCATTTTAATCTTCATGATCCCAGTCCATCAACCTTAATTTTCCACATAGGTGCATCCTTAGCAAGCATCACATACCCATAACCTGCATACTAGATCTCACACTTCATCAAATATTCGTCACTTGAACACTTGCACATTTCACCTAATGATCTTCTTCTCCTTATATAGGTTTAGGCCTCTCTCAATACCATGGTCCAAAACCACGTAGGACCAATACCTTGGACCCAATACCTGTTGTCAATACCTTAGACCAAATACCATGGGCCAATACCAAAATACCATGGACCAAAACTTAGTTTTCCAACATGTACATGCCTTTCCTTCTGTGAAAGTGTGTGTGTACAATATACACGCCTTTGTATATAGTGAACCTGCATGTATACGCAACTTGGTATATAGTGAACCTGCATATACCTTTTTGTACAGGCGACTTTGCATATAGTGAACCTACGTGTATATGCAGCTTGGTATATAGTGAACTTGCATATACCTTTCTTTCTTCATTCTTGTTGTTTACCTACTATACTATGATCTTTCATATGAGAGAGTTGCCATCAAGGACAACACTTGTGTCATACCTGTATCATAATTCCAACAAGGATGAGGTTCTATCAGCACCAAAATTCAAGGAGCTGAAAGAAGATAGACCAAGTGTCCAAGAAGACTACTCAAGAATTAGGAATGATTTTAAGATCATCTTTGTCCCTCAATCGAAAGATGAGGAAAATGGTAAGAATTTACATGCAGTTTCTTTACATGAAAATTTTGATTTAAGCTCTTTTGCAGCCTTTGAGAACCATAGAAAAGGCATAGGAGCAACACTCTTGTGCAAGATGGATTACAAGGGAGGAGGCCTTAGAGTGAACAACCAGGGCATTATCCATCCAATTGAGGAAAAGGGGAGACCTCGATATGAAGGTTTGGGCCATGTTGAAAAGGAATAATGGTCTTCCAACAATAACTCTTGGGTATCTTGTTCTTTTTGTCATAAGAGAGGACACGAGGAGGTAAATTTTTGGGATATGCATTCAGAATTGGAACCAGCTTGGTTTCTAAAGCAAAAGGAGGACATGAAATGCAATACTTCTCCAAAGAGAGATGAGAAATTTTGAAGAAGAGACTAAGAAAAGTTCTGCTCACCATTAAATTTCTCCTTGGTAGGCTCATAAGCCAAAGGACAACCATAAGAGGTATAAGTGTCTTTATTAGTCAAAGGCTTTTGATGATTACAAACAACGTGATGATTTGAATAACATGTTGTGGAATTATTTTCCTTGCACTTTTTGTCATGCACCTAACCATTTTGTAGTTAAGTGCCACAAAAGGAAAGAATTAGTCAAGAATATGAATATGTCAATTGAATTGAGACTAAGAAGGGAAATTCTCATCCAAGTTTAAAGACATTTGTGCCAAGAAAAACTCACAAAATATTTTCCACTCATTTCAACATAAGTGGCCACTGGATTGAAGAGTGGTAGAAGTTGCATCCAAATCTTCAACCAAAGAAGGACAAACATGTAATGGAATCACCTGATAAGGAGAAGGTAGAGGAATGTGCAAGGAAGACCATAACCATTCCAGAAATAGTTCTAGAAGGAAGTGAAGTGTAGAAAGAAAATTCCCTAGCATGGTTGGGTAAGAAATGGTTGGACTATTTGTCTAATTAAAGACTACATTAATATTTGTTGTTGCATGTCCCCACAGTTGGGCATTTTGTAAAAGTGATGTTTGTGAATAAATCACTTATATGCAACAATAATTTGTTTGGCATTGTTATGTTATTTTGGCTTGATGATGAGTCAATTTGTATGGGAATTTGGGAGTCAATTTTATTCCAAATTGAAAGATGCATTTCCATTTGTGGACATTTTAGTAAGCATCCTAAACTTTTGGATGAGCAGTTGCAACACATTCAGTATGTTACAAATGTGTCAAGCACTGATTTATACAAGTATTTCCATGTGAGGCTTGTTTGGGTTATTTGCCAAAGTTTTTTTGGATTTTATCCTTGGGAAAGATTTTGCAGAAGATCGCCATTGGATTTCATTCTTGGGAAGGATGTTGCTATTGATGGCCATAGCGGCATAGAGAAATCCAAGAATTTTGTTGAGGATTTATCTCCTGAGTACCCTGAAGAACTACAACAAGACACTATTCTTGACAGTAGAACAA
The DNA here is from genome assembly GCA_000404065.3 of Pinus taeda. Lineage (NCBI taxonomy): Eukaryota > Viridiplantae > Streptophyta > Pinopsida > Pinales > Pinaceae > Pinus > Pinus taeda. The sequence goes on along the minus strand of APFE031214742.1, from coordinate 218,791 downwards.
GAACTTCAAAATGAGGGAGCATGGACTACCTTCATATGGGGCCCAAAGAAACCAATTTGAGCAAGGTCAAATGGTTCAAGATTGGAAAGGTGAGGGAGCTATACCCTCATCTACTGAAAAACTAAAAGTGATATTTTGGGGTCCAAAAGCTCCTTTGGGGAGGAGTATCCAGAGCTCAAAAATTTGCTCAAAATTCAAAGTTTTTGGATGGGTGTGGAAATTGATTGACCACATAGTGCTCGTCGTCTTAAATCTTTTGCTACTCATTTCACGCAAAATAAACACTGTATGCTCCCAGAAATGTGTTTTGTCTATTTTCTCAAATAGGAAAATTTGGTAAAAAAATGCAGCACTACACAATCAGAAATCTATACTACTGACATGGAAGGTTGACTAGGAATCTGACGTGGTAGGTGACCATACAGTTGATTGGGTTTCCTCTGATGAATCAGGTAGTGACAAGTGGCAAGATTTCATTGGTTTGAAATGGAAAAATTTTATTGGTTTGTGGATTTTTCGTTGGCCAATCAAAGGCTGCCACGTGGAACGGCCAAGGGCTGCCACATGGCAGACCAAGGACCACCAAAATTTATTGTAAGGTTTAAATAGCCTCCACCCAAATGAAAACCACAACCTCCACCAAATAAACAACCACTGTTACCATTACGCCAAACCTTGCCACTTGATATGGAGGGTAGAGTTATTATATTTAACGTGGGACAAATTATGTTTGGGGGGTTAAGCTAAGGCTTAACCCCTGGCCACCCCCACATCACGGGCTATGAGGAGGGGGGTCAGGGGCTAGGACCTAGCCCGCCCCCATGGCAAAAACTGAAACTGTGTTTACCGTCGACGCATATGAACAGGTCAGAACCGCCGATGTTAATATTAAATGTTGACCGCTCCAACCGCGAGGTCTCCTAACTGTTGCACCTAAAAAACCGCCTCCATCAGACCATTGCAATGTGACCACACCTACCCAAACCACGACTAGGTAACCACCTACCTCCAAAACCACCAACACTAACCACTGATATTAACTACCGACATGTGACTGGGGTTTGTGGTTAGTCTAAACTATCAAGAATACCTCCAATGGAGCAGTGCTAGCCTTAGGGACCATCCCCTGGTCTTATGGAGGCATATGTGACTAGGGGCATGCAAACATTTGGGTGCCTTAATGGCCAACTTATAGGTCCTACAATTTCACCCACTGAGCGAGAATAATGCCAAGTTTAATGGGCAATTTCTGCATTTGGGATGCTCGAGCTAGGTTTTGGCTGAATTTTAGGATGGTTAGATGAAAAAACTTGGGAAAAGGAGGATGCAGGCATAACTTCCTCTGTTTTTGGTCTTTTCAGAGCCATAAGCACTTCTGAAGAGAAATTTTGTAGGTTTGAGTCTACGCGTGTTAGGATCAACCAGTGGGTTGAATCATTTTTTGAAGGATTTTGGGAATAGAGAGGACCTTATATGGGTTTTCTTTCCTTGATATATTTTCTACCACAACTAAGACAACTATGTTGTAGCTCATGTTTCTCTTTTCTCACTATGTCTTCGAGGAAAGTTCTCTTTTAGTACTTCAAGTGAATTTTTGTACTTGTTATGCTCATTCTCAGATGGAGTATGGGGTCTTGATTTGAGAACCCTTTTATTCTTGATTGTCAGTCATGTTTTTAGAGTGAGATTTTTTACAGAAGAATGTTTCCTTGAAGGGGAAACTGGCCACTCTTTTGGTCATCACACTTTATGTACTCTTTATCCCTGAAATATTTTGAGCATACTGAGATTGGGTTATTCCATTAGAAGCTGGACCAAGGAGACGTAGCCCAGGAGGGGTGAACACCTTTATTAATTGCTGAGTGTATTACTGTTATGCTAATGTTCAATGTTTTTTTAATTCATGTATAAACCTCATGAATTACATATAAAGACATAAAAGCTCATGTAAAACTTACAATTTTACCTCATAATCCTCAACCACTTTGTTTACTATTCTGAATTAGAATTTAGAACAACAAAAGCTAACTTTCCCATTCAAATCAGTGAAGGAGGGTAGGTAGATTGAGAGGGGAAGGAGAGTGGAAGAAGAGAAAGATAGAGGGGGAATAAGAGAGAGAGGTGTAGATAAATTGTGAGAGAGAATGAGAAACGGGTTGATGGAGAGAGTGGAGGGTGAAATGAGAAAGATAGACATAGAGAGGGATATATAATGATGGGGTAGATAGGGAGAGATGTATAGGAGTGAGTGAGGAAGATAGAGATAGATATGGTGGGGGGTGTTATCTCTTAGATTTTTCCTTAGAAGTTATCAAAGAAGGAATAGTTTGAGGTAACCACAAACCTAATATTTTAGACTCAGGTTCTAGCAAACCTAAGTCCAGAGAGGTGCCTCTCTTTATAATTTAACTTTGTTTTGAATATGATTTCAGGCTAGTTCTTAGTGTTCATGATTGTTTTGTTTTGGTTGGATGGTGGAATTAAGAAAACAGATGGGAAGAGCGAATATTCAGGCCATTGGGCTATGAAGTCAATCAAGAAAGGCTTAACTGGATTTGATCTATCACTAAGGTAAGAATCCACAGGGAAGGCTATCACAGCAAAAGAAAATCTACAAGTTTAAATGGATTAAATAGTCCTAACTAGGGCAAAGGGCAATGAAGAATCCTTAATCGGGATTAAGATGAAGAAAGGAAGGATGGTCAATAGCAAAGGGTAATGAAGAATCCTTTACTATGGACCAAAGGGGGGGTAAACTACAGAAGTAAGGGAGTAATTAAGAATTCCCATACCAAGGCAGTTTAGTAGAAAACATAAAGAAAGCAAACAATTAAAATGGAGAGCACTTAAGCTAATTCTGATGATATCATTCGTTGTTTGCTTTATATATTTTATAAGAAACAAACATGAATATTCATAACATGAAGAGAATAAAATATTTAAACGCATAGAGATAATACTTATTTGTTCCAATTGTGCACAATAATCTAGTGAAATGTTCTTAGCTTTATTTCATTTCCAACAAAACCAGTCAAGTCTTGACTACAATAGCTCCTTGGCTCAAAAATAACATGTCTACATAAATGTAGTTTAATCCACCCCAATTACTTCAATTTGTGAAGTATTTATACAAAAATTGATACAAAATATCTCATAAGAATATGAGAATTATTCTAGGAAACAAAAAATATCTTCAACACGAAGATAGAGATAGATGGAGAACTGTTTTCTTGTTGTCCCTTTTATTGTGACTGTGTTGGCTATTGTAATTCGGATTTGGCTCTTTCAATTGTTTTGTAGTTATGTGCTAGAATCACTTTCTATATTCTACCTACTAATACTCTTTCCCTGTTCTTCCTTGATCATGTCTTACCTGTTTTACTTGGAAGCTATGTTTTACCATGTAGATTTACTGCAATAATTTTATAGTAAATCTGTCAATTGTGTCCACCATTCACTGTCAAGTAATTTCATCCTTATCATTTTCATGTAAATCGCATCAGCTTCTGTGTACTTGACAAAATATGGTTTGCTTGTGAGCAAGTTTTTGACCTCATGCTCTATGGAAAATAGATTTTCAAGACTATCATATAGTACTTTTCCAGTGGGTAGAGGTTTTACCCTTGAAGTACTAGCTTGGTTGCTGGCTAACTTGTTTAGTCTTTCAATATAATCACTCTGAGTCATTAGCTTGTCATTTATTACCAGAGGATTAGGGAAACCTTTCTCTCTTAAGATTCCATACTTTGTCATAAAACTGTCAATGTATGCTTGGATGCCTTGACATCTTTTCTCCAGATTTAGCATTAGGTTCCTTTTGGTGAGAACCTTTTTGATTTCTATGATTGTTTTTGTTCTGCCTTCTATTTCTAGTTCATCAAGTTTTTTCTATTCAAAAATGTGATCGATTTATTTGCTTCTTTAGATTTATCTCCCAATTCTTCCACTATCTTGTGGATTGCTTCTGTGGCCACTTTGACTAATTCAGTCTATTCAAAAATAACCTGAATAGAAGGCCAAACATCATTGATGGAATCAATGATGTTGGTCCAAAGAATTTCTTTCATGTCTCTCAATGGCTCTTGCAATGTTAAGTCCTTTTCAAGGACTTTTATCCTTTCTATCATCCTTTGGTTCTTCTGAGCTTCTTCTTTATGTTTTATTTGTGCAAGTTTATAATTGGTCTCTAAACTTGACACTTTTTCTCTCAGTTTCTTAAGCTCAATGGCCTATATACTCATTTCCTCCATAAACTTGATCAATTCAGCAGTATTTTTTGTTGGTGTCCCTATGCTTGTTGATGTATCTATGCCTGCTGATGTACCTGTCACTAGAAAATTTGTAGCTAGTGGAAGTATGGGTGCCAAGGAAGCAACCAAGGTGGAGGGAATTGTTGTGGAAACTGTAGGAATTACAATCTAAGTAGTGGTGGCCAACTCACTCTGTTTGGACTGTATTAAATCATCTAATTCTTTCTCTGTTTCCTTTAATTGTTCTTTCAACTTAACGACTAAGTCCATAAGCTCTTCCTCCTTCTGTGTTTCCAACACTTCAGCTGTCTAAGGATGATGTAGAGGAGAAATTTTGAGCTACTTCTTAAGTGTAACTATGTCATCGTTTTTCTTCTTAATCAACTTTTCTGCAGCTTTCACATCCTTGGGATCATGTCCCAGTTCTATGACCAAGTCCTCTAAGGAATTTATTCTGGTGTCTTTGAATTGTGAAGAGGCCTTCTCCAACTAGAATTGTGCTGATATATTATTCAGCGAATTCTGGAGTTGGTGAGCTACAAATTGCTTTGTTGGTCAAAGTGGAGTAGACCATTTCACCAGTTTTCATAAGTAACTCAATTTGGTCAATAGGATGGATATCCTTTGCTAATACCTCAAAATCTGTTTTCAGATAATCTGCCATTGATCTGGGTTGCTGTGTGGTTGGCTTCAAAAAACTCATCTGCATTTTCCCTTCTTTTATATCAAAGGCTCAAATTAGCCTTGTTAGGTTTCTTGGAGCCATTTTCAGGTAATGTGCATAACTTTGTACCTTTATCCTTTCATTTCTTTCCTTGATTTCTTTATATTTCTCTTTGATATCTTGGCTCTAGCTAGTAGGAGCCCTGAAAGAGGATACTTCCACTCTTTGTTCTCTTTCCAACATTTGAAACTGTGAGGTGGAAGGTTCTTGTGTACCTCCTAAAGGAGTGGTATGCATGCTTTCTATTCTTTCTACACCTGTAGTTCCTGCTATCTCCTCAGTATACTCCTATTCTAAACACGAATTTAACCTTTGCCTCTTAGCATAGGTTTGGGCAATAGGTCTACTGGAAGGAGTGGCCTCATCTCTATCTCTTTTGAGGTTCCTCTCCTCATTTAGAGGAGTCTGCAAAATTGGAGGATTGTTCATGATTTGTTCTAGCTGAGAAAGTTCCTCTGAAATATCAGGTTTTTCTAATTCTTCTAGCTGTTCTGAAATTCCTGGTTGCTCTAATGGCCCTGCTTTTGCTATCTACCCACTATTTCCCTATGATTGCCTCTGAGATTGAGACTCTCCTGGAACCTATACAAATGAATCATCATCAAGTCTTCTATCTAAATCTATCAATACATTATCAATAACAACCTCTGTGCTATCTCGATCTATCAAATTGTTTTCCACCCATTCAAGTTGATTAACATATTGTTCAATTTCAAGGATTCTATGGTGGATGTAAGGATATAATTTATTCTTTTGTCTCCTATTGCAAATGAAGTTTGAGGGGGCATAATTCCATATAAACTTTGTTTCAGTCTCAACCTTTGGAGGATTTCATCTGCTTCCTTTCATGCTTCCCTACTATGACATATAAATGGGCCAAGCTGATCTTTTATCCTAAGTTGAGCTTTCTTCTTGGCTTTCCAAAAATTCTCATCATCTGAAATGATCATTTTCCTGTAATACTCCAGAGAAAACAATCTCATGGGGAGGTATCTAGGTAGTTTGTACGAAGCCAACTCACATCCATAGATTCTAATTTCAGTGTGGTTTTGGTACAAGTACCAATCCCCCAATTTATATTTCTTAGACAACTATAGGACCCTCCTGATGTCTATATGGATTCTGGGGGGAGGAATTCCTAGTATCATATTTGGCACAGGGTACACAAAGAGATCTATGAAATTGGTATAATAATATTGACAGTCAAATTGATGGATTAATGATGTTTAGAAGATCACTGATCTGGGGTTGCCTTTGGTATCAAGATTTTGGAGGAAGATTGGAAATCTATCAGCTTGATAATACATGACTAAATGATATAGAACTGAGGAATATTTAAACATTCTTTCATTTTCCAATCTCATGAATTGATCATGCATTTTATCAACAATGAACTTAGCATAGTCAAACATGATGGCTGGTGGTTGCCCAATAGAGTAGATGGACATAAAAGATATTGTTATTTCATCAACAAATTCACTTGTAGTATAGCCTAGCACACTAGATATCATGTCTAAGATATCTCGGCCAAGGTTGAAGAATACAGTCCACAGGTAAGGGGGAGAGTCCTTTGGGTGTATTGTTCTTCTCTGATGAAGGTCTCATATAACTGAGCAAGTCTGATTGAGCTGAGTGTAGGGTATATGTTCAGCATATCTCCAATGGAAATAGGATTCAAGCTTTGGATTGGTTGTAATCGTATCATTTCGTTAATGGATTCAACAGTGATGGTAAATAGAACAAATTGGTCAGGGGTTCTCACTGCCCTTTGGATGGGATCATAGTTCATGCGGCAGTAATGTACAATCTCTGTGAAGATATGAACTCTGGGAACTGGTACTTGGGTAAACTTGATTCCCAGAGTCCAATGTAGTCTACATGGTTCATGTACTAGTTTTTATACTTGTAGAATAGTTTCAAAGGGGATTTTTGGACGGAAGTATCTTTAATCTGGAAATCTTTGTCTGCAAATGGGAGATGGTCTAAATCCCTATGAGGAGTCCTAATGGGCATGACATTCAATGAAATTGGGGCATCCATCCTTGGTTCTTGTGGATTCAAGGACAGGGGAAATTGGTTTCAGAAAAATTGGGAAAAACTAGTGTATTTCAGGGTTTTTTAGAGTCACCAGGCAACTTATCTTACTAAATTACCTAGTATTTGAAGCAATTTAGTTCAGGTTTGGTAAGAAAACAAGTTTTCTCGGTGAAATTGTGGTAAATACCTAGCTTCAGCTTTTGAATGGAGAACTGGTGACTCTACCCTATTTGCAAAAAGCACATGTAGTTTAAAGGTGGTCGAGAATTTCAGCAGGTTCAGTAAGTTGACAGTTGGTAGTAGGTTGACGGTTGCACGTACTTATGTGATTGCATGGAGGTCAGAATGTTATTTTTTCTCGATAAAGTGAAGAAACTATAAGCGTTTTGGTTTTGTTCGTAAATTTAATGACTTTGGTGGGTACATTGGGAAAAGGATAGTTGGTGCCAACAGCGGATGTGACGTTTTGGTGTGTAGTGGAGGCGGTAAGCGGAATCCATCGCACTAATTTTGGGATAAAGTGCTTTTGGGGAGGCGCCACCTGATGCCATTCATCGAGCGCCATGTAGCGGTGGGGTGAATAGTGAAGCCACTTACATCGGGCGGGTAAAGGCTGGCCTTCAGAGGTTTCCCGATATGAGTGTCGATTGTTGGATCTGAAGGGGTCAGATTACACGGTGATCGGGGCGATGATTTGATCAAAGATTTAATGGAGGGGCCTGACAGGGTTTTAATGAGCGGAAGGATTAATTAACTACGGATTAGAGAGGCTTAATGACATTGGGGGTGATTTGATTGGTAGGGACAAATTATTAATTAATCACTGATTGATTAATTAATCTCTTTAACTCATTGGGTGTCAAGGTTATTAACTAGTTGTTGATCGACTTAATTAATTCCTTTAATTAGTTTATTAATAAGGCTTATGTTTCAAACCTCGGGGGTGGGATATTACCATATGGGTTTTAATAAAATATATAGGAAATGGTTTATCTTTGGTAGATAAAAATATAAATAATATTAGAAGTTAATATGAAATGAAAGCAGAAAAATGGTTTTTGCGCTAAGTATAATGTGTTTGAAATTTATTTACATTTTCGTATTTAAATATTATAACTTAGGCTAAATGCATATTTGTGGGTTTTTGTGGAAAAAGGGTTTTGCTTGGGGGGATTACTTTCCCTAGGAAAATGGTGATTTTACCTTAGGAAAAGGGATTTTTTAGATGAAATGAATGAATTATGGAGGGGGTGAATGTTGGTAAGGGGTTTTAGTACTTAGACCCTATAAGTTATTGGGCCGAGGGTCCAGTCCCTCCAGAAGTCAGAGAAATGATGTGAGCCCCTTTAACTTAAGGTTTTAGGTACTTTTGTCCTTTCTTATGGGAAATTAGTAAACTTAAGGGTAAAGTGAATGAGGAAATTAATCACTTGACATTATGTAAGTATTCAATTATCATCCATACATTAGTAACTTGATGATGAAAGTAAATGATATGATCTTAGCTAATCATTCATCAGAATTCTTCAACCATGCAACTACTTACCCATCTACTCATCCTACCATTTTTTCTACTCTTTATTAAGGTGCACTTAAGCTAGCAAACCTTTATCAAACATTTTTCTTTTCTTTTATAATAAAAAATATCTAAGTCTATCCTTATTGCATCCAAGGGCTTAGATTAAACTGTTGAGCTCCTTTTATTTACTTTACCTATCTACTTATCTGCCAAGTTTAAACAGTTTGGTCATATTTTATTCACTATATCTAAGCATGAAATTCAAAACATGGAATAACCAATATTAAACTATTTGGTTACCGTGGATTGTGGGATAAATAACAAGTTGCACACAATCATTATTGTGCGAAAAAGTAAAATAACATTGGAATTTGGACTTGCACACTTTCATGGTCTTTTTGTTTTTTCTTGGGCTTCAGTTTCCATTCTCTTTTTACCTTTTTACTCTTTTTTGTCCTTTGATTTTTCTTTTTGAACATACCCTCTTTACATTTTTTTTTATTTTTTCTTTACTTTCTTGAATATGGAAAACATTTACAGAAAGCAAAGGTATGTACATATTACATATTTGACCTTAGCCATTCAAAAATTATGACACCTACTAGTATAGGAACATAACAATGGCTCCACTTGGGGATGGGATTTCCTGGTGAACTATCAAGAACCAGTAGATCAATGGCCTTCTGAATTTCTATGATTTTACTCTACAACTTTTCCCTTTTACTTTGTTTCTTTATTGATATTTATGACAGTGAAATTTTAAAGCTTAGGGCCTTCTCTCCGTGCTTCAACTCCAAAAATTACCATCCAATCAAACACTAAACTTTGTGAAGGATATAATATGTACATGTGATTAGTGAAATCAGTGACTGGGATCTATATAGTGCTTAAGAATTCGACCATTGACTGGTCCTCCTTCTACTTCTGTACCATCCAATTCTTTGAGAAAATAAGCATTGTTACCTCTAAAAGCATAAATAATGTAAGGAACTTTCCATAGGAAGTCAAACTTCCCATGTTTCCCTTTATCTTCCCTTCTTGAGTCCCATTTCAAGACTTTATCTCCTAGATAGAAATCTTCTGCC
>APFE031214742.1:197585-207825 GCA_000404065.3 Pinus taeda | reverse complement strand
AAAGGCTTAACTGGATCTAATCTATCACTAAGGTAAGAGTCCACAGGGCAGGCTAGCACAGCAAAAGCAAATCTACAGGTTTAAATGGATGAAATAGTCCTAACCAGGGCAAAGGGCAATGAAGAATCCTTAACCAGGATTAAGATGAAGAAAGGAAGGATGGTTAGTAGCAAAGGGCAATGAAGAATCCTTTACTATGGACCCAAAGGGGCTGACTATGGAAGTAAGGGAGCAATTAAGAATTCCCAGACCAAGGCAGTTTAGTAGAAAACATAAGAAAAGCAAACAGTTAAAACAGAGAGCACTTAAGCTAATTCGGATGATATTGTTCCTTATTTGCTTTACAGATTTTATAAGAAACACATATGGATATTCATAAAATGAATAGAATACAACATTTAAACACGTAGAGATAATACTTATTTGTTCCAACTATGCACATGAATCCAGTGAAATGTCCTTTGCTTTATTTCATTTCCAGCAAAACCAATCCAGTCTTGAGTACAATAGCTCCTTGGCTAAAAAATAACATATCTATAGAAATATATTTTAATCCACCCTAATTACTTCAATTTGTGAAGTATTTATACAAACATTGATACAAAATATCTCATAACCATATGAGATTATTCTAGGAAACAGAGAATATCTTCAACATGAAGATAGAGACAGATGGAGAACTATTTTCTTTCGGTCCATTTTATTGTGATTGTGCTAGCTATTGTAATTCGGATTTGGCTCTTTCAGTTGCTTTGTAGTTATGTGCTGGAATCAATTTCTATCTTCTACCTACTGATACTCTTTACCTGTTCTGCTTTGATCCTGTCTTACCTATTTTACCTAGCAGCGATGTTTTACCATGTAGATTTACTGCAGTAATTTTATAATAAATCTGTCAGTTGTGTCCACCATTCACTGTTAGGTAATTTCATCCTTATCTTTTTCCTGTAAATCTCATCAACTTCTGTGTACTTGGAAAAATTTGGTTTTCTTGTGAACAAGTGTTTGACCTCATGCTCTATGTAAAATAGATTTTCAAGACTATCATATAGTACTTTGCCAGTGGGTAGAGCTTTTACCCCTGAAGTACTAGCTTGGCTGCTGGCTAACTTGTTTAGTCTTTCAATGTAATCACTTCGAGTCATTAGCTTGTCATTTATTACTATAGGAATGGGGAGTCCTTTTTCTCTTAAGATGCCATACTTTGTCATAAAACTGTCAATGTCTACTTGGATGCTCTAACATCTTTTCTCCAGATTGAGCATTAGGTTCCTTTTGGTGAGAACCTCTTTTATTTCTATGATTTTTGTTGTTCTATCTTCTATTTCTAGTTCATCAAGCTGATATCTATTTTTGTTGTTCAAAAATCTGATCAATTGATTGGCTTCTTCAGATTTATCTCCCAATTCTTCCATTGTCTTGTGGATTTCTTTTGTGGTCACTTTGACTAATTCAGTCTGTTCAAAAATAACCTGAAAAGAAGGCCAAACATCATTGATGGAATCAATGATGTTGGTCCAAAGAATTTATTTCATGTCTCCCAATGGATCTTGCAATGTTAAGTCCTTTTCAAGGACTTTTATCCTTTCTATCATCCTTTGCTCCTTCTGAGCTTCTTCCTTCTGCTGTATTTGGGCAAGTTTACAATTGGTCTCTAAACTTGACTCTTGTTCTCTCAGTTTCTTAAGCTCAGTGGCTTGGATACTCATTTCCTCCATGGCCTTGATCAATTCAACAGTGTTTTCTATTGGTGTCCCTGTGCTTGTTGATGTACCCGTTCCTGCTGATGTACCTGTCACTAGCAAAGGTGTAGCTAGTGGAAGTGTGGGTGCCATGGCAACAACCAAGGTGGAGGTCACTGCTATGGAAATTGTAGGAATTTTAGTTTGAGAAGTGGTGGCCAACTCACTCTATGTGGACTGTATTAAATCATCTAATTCTTTCTATGTTTCCTTTAACTGTTCTTTCAGCTTAAGGACTAAGTCCATAAGCTCTTCCTCCTTCTGTGTTTCTAACACTTTAGCTATCTAAGGATGATGTAGAGGAGGAATTTTGAGTTGCTTCTTCAGTGCAACTATGTCATCATTTTTCTTCTTGATCAACTTTTTGGCAGCTTTCACATCCTTGGGATCATGTCCCAATTCTATGACCAAGTCCTCTAAGGACTTTATTCTGGTGTCTTTGGCCTGTGAAGGGGCCTTCTCCAATTGGAATTGTGTTCATATATTATTCAGCGAATTTTGGAGTTGGTGGGCTGAAATTGCTTTGTTGGTCAAAGTGGAGTAGACCATTTCATCGATTTTCTTATGTAACTCAATTTGGTCAATAGGATGGATATCCTTTGCCAATACCTAAAAATCTATTTTGAGATAATCTGCCATTGATCTGGGTTACTGTGCGGTTGGATTCAAAAAACTCATCTGCATTTTCCCTTCTTTTATATCAAAGGTTGACATTAGCCTTGTTTGGTTTGTTGGAGCCATTTTAAGGTAATGTGCATAATTTTGTACCTTTAACCTTTCATTTCTTGGCTTGATTTCTTTATATTTCTCTTTGATATCTTGGCTCTAGCCAGTAGGAGCCCTGAAAGAGGATACTTGCATACTCTGTTGTATTTCCAACATTTGAACCTGTGAGGTGGAAGGTTCTTGTGTACCTCCTGAAGGAGTGGTATGCATGCTTTTTGTTCTTTCTACACCTATAGTTCCTATTGTCTCCTCAGTATACTCTTGTTCTGAAAATGGATTTAACCTTTGCCTCTTAGCATAGGTTTGGGCAACAGGCCTGCTAGAAGGAGTGGCCTCCTCTCTATCTCTTTTGAGGTTCCTCTCCTCATTTAGAGAAGTCTGCAAGATAGGAGGATTGCTCATGATTTGTTCTGGCTAAGTAAGTTCCTATGAAATCTCAGGTTGTTCTAATCCTTCTAGCTATTATGAAAGTCTTGGTTGCTCTGATGGCCCTGCTTCTACTGTCTTCCCACTGTGTCCCTATCATTTCCTTTGAGATTGAGACTCTTCTATCACCTGTAAAAATGAATCCTCATCAAGTCTTTTATATAAATCTATAAATATATTATCAACAAAAACCTCTGTGCTATCTCAATCTATCAAAGTGTTTTCCACCCATTCAAATTGATTAGCATACTGTTCAATTTCTGGGATTCTATGGTGGATGTAAGGAGATAATTTATTCTTCTGTCTCCTATTGCAAATGAAGTTTAAGGGGTCATAATTCCATATAAAACTTTGTTTCAGTCTCAACATTCAGAGGATTTCATCTGCTTCCTTTCATGCTTCTCTACTATTACATATAAATGGGGCAAGCTAATCTTTTATCATAAGTTGAGCTTTCTTCTTGGCTTTCAAAAAATTCACCTCATCTGAATTGATCATTTGCCTGTAGTACTCTAGAGCAAACAATCTCATGGGGAAGTATCTAGGCAGTTTGTAGGGAGCCAAATCACATCCATAGATTCTGATTTCAGTGTGGTTTTGGTACAAGTACCAATCCCCCACTTTATATTGCTTAGAAAGCTGTAGGACCCTCCTGATGTTTGCACTGATTCTGGGGGGAGGGCTTCCTAGTAACATATTTGTCACAGGGTACACAAAGAGATCTATGAAATCAGTATAAGAATATTGAGAGTCAAATTGATGGATTAATGAAGTCCAGAAGATCACTGATCTGGAATTTCCTTTGGTATCAATATTTTGGAGGGTGTTTGGAAATCTATTAGCTTGATAATACAAGAATAAATGATCTATAACTGAGGAATATTTAAACTCTCTTTCATTTTCCAATCTCATGAATTGATCATGCATTTTATTAGCAATGAACTTAGCATAGTCAAACATGATGGCTAGTGGTTTCCTAGTAGAGTAGATGAACATAAAAGATATTATGATTTCATCAACAAATTCACTTGTAGTATAGCCTAGCATACTGGATATCATGTCTATGAAGGCTCGACCAAGGTTGGAGAATATAGTCGACAGGTAAGGGGGAGAGTCCTTTGGGGTGTATTGTTCTTCTCTGATGAAGGTCTCATATAATTGAGCAAGTCTGATTGAGGTGAGCTTAGGGTATCTATTAAGCATATCTCTAATGGAAAGAGGATTCAAGCTTTGGCTTGGTTGTAATCGTAGCATTTTGTTAATGGATTCAATAGTGATGGTAAATAGAACAAACTGGTCAGTGGTTCATACTACCTTTTGGATGGGATCATAGTTCATGTGGCAGTAATGTAATATCTCTGGGAAGATATGAACTCTGGGAACTAGTACTTGGGTAAACTTGATTCCCACAGTCCAATGTAGTCTGCATGGTTTAGGTACTGGTATCTGTACTTGCAGAATAGTTTCAAAGGGGATTTTTGGATGAAAGTATCTTTAATCTGGAAATATTTGTCTGTAAGTAGGAGATGGTTTAAATCCCTGTGAGGAGTCGTAATGGGCATGAAATTCAATGCAATTGGGGCATCCATCCTTGGTTCTTTTGGATTCAAGGACGAGGGCAAAGGGTTTCAGAGAAATTGGGGAAAACTGGTGTATTTCAGGGTTTTTTAGAGTCACCAAGCAATTTATCTTACTAAATTACTTAGTATTTGAAGCAATTTAGTTTAGTTTTGGTAAGAAAATAGGGTTTCTCAGTGAAATTGGGGTAAATACCTGATTTCTGCTTTTGAACGGACTAATGGTGACTATGCCGTGTTTGCAGGAAGCACACGCAGTTGAGAGGTGGTCGAGAATTTCAGCAAGTTCAGTAAGTTGATGGTTGGTAGCAGGTTGATGGTTGCACATACTTCTGTGCTTGCATGGAGGTCAGAATGTTCTTTTTTCTCGATAAAATGAAAAAACTATAAGTTTTTTTGTTTTATTCATAAATTCAATGACTTTGGCGAGTACGTTGGGAAAAGGATAGTTTGCACCAATGGGGGATGTGACATTTTGGCATGTAGCAGAGGTGGTAAGTGGAATCCATCGCACTGCTTTTGGGATAAAGTGGTTTTGGGGAGAGGCCACCTGACGCCATTCATCGAGTGCCACATAGCGGCAGGGTGAACAGTGAAAACATTTACATTGGGCAGGTAAAGGCTGGCCTTCAGAGGTCACCCAATATGAGTGTTGACCATTGGATCTGAAGGGGTCAGATTGCACAGTGATCGAGGCGATGATTTGATCGGAAATTTAATGGAGGGGCCCGACGGGGTTTTAATGAGCGGAAGGATTAATTAACTGTGGATTAGGGATGCTTAGTGACATCAGGGGTGATTTGATTGGTGGGGATAGATTATTAATCAATCATTGATTGATTAATTAATCTCTTTAACTCGCTGGGGGTTCATGGTTATTAATTAGTCGCTGGTCGACTTAATTAATCCCTTTAAATAGTTTATTAATAAGGCTTATGTTTCAAACCTTGGGGGCAGGATATTAAAATATGGGTTTTAATAAAATATACGGGAAAGGGTTTATCTTTGGCAGTTAATAAATATAAATAATATTAGAAGTTAATATGAAAGCAAAGTGGAAAAATGGTTTTTGTGCTAAGTATATTGTGTTTGAAATTTATTTACATTTTTGTATTTAAACATTATAACTTAGGCTAAATGCATATTTGTGGGTTTTTGTGGAAAAAGTGTTTTGCTTGGGGGGATTACTTTCCCTAGGCAAATGGTGATTTTACCTTAGGAAAAGGGATTTTTTAGATGAAATGAATGAATTATGGAGGGGGTGAATGTTGATAAGGGGGTTTTAGTACTTAGACCCTATAAGTTATTGGGTCGAGGGTCCAGTCCCTCCAGAAGTCAGAGAAAAGCTCCGAGCCCCTTTAACTTAAGTGTTTAGGTACTTTTGTCCTTTCTTATGAGAAATTAGTAAACTTAAGGCTAAAATGAATGAGGAAATTAATCACTTGACTTTATGTAACTACTCAATTATCATCCATACTTTAGCAGCTTGATGATGAAAGTAAATGATATGATCTTAGCTAATCATTCATCAGAATTCTTCAACCATGCAACTACTTACCCATCTACTCATCCTACCATTTTTTTCTACTCTTTATTAAGGTGCACTTAAGTTGGCAAACCTTTATCAAACATTTTTATTTTCTTTTATAATAAAAATTATCTATGTCTATCCTTTTTACATCCAAGGGCTTAGATTAAACAATTGAGCACCTTTTATTTACTCTACCTATCTACGTTTCTACCAAGTTTAAACAGTTTGGTCAAATTTTATTGACTATCTCTAAACATGAAATTCAAAACATGGAATAACCAATATTAAACTATTTGGCTACCATGGATTGTGGCATAAATAACAAGTTTCACACAATCATTATTGTGCCAAAAAAGTAAAATAGCAGTGCCATTTGGACTTGCACACTTTCATGGTCTTTTTGTTTTTTCTTGGGGTTCATTTTTCATCTTTTTTCGACCTTTTTACTCTTTTTTGTCCTTTTATTTTTCTTTTAGGACATACCCTCTTTACATTTTCTTTTAATTTTTGTTTGATTTCTTGAATATGGAAAACATTTGCAGAAAGAAAAGATATGCACATATTAAATATTTGACGTCAGCCATTCAAAAATTATGACACCTATTGGTATAGGAACATAACAGGGGGATAGATACAGAAAAAAGATATAAAGAGAGGAAGAGGGAGTGATGGGGAAGAGATGGAAATGGATAGTGAGGAAGTGAGTATGGGATAGAGAGAGAGGATATAGAGAGGGAGACAAAGACAAAGATGGAGGAGGGATAAAGTGGGAGAGACAGAGATTGGTGGGGGGAAGAAAGAGAGAGAGTGAGAGAAAGGATACAAGGAGTAATATAGAGATAGAATTATGCATGCATATTCCTAGTATTATCGAGCTAAAAAGACAAGGAAAGGGAGGAAGGTAGGTAGGGAAGTTAATGTAAGTGAAATTAATCATAGGAACATGAGTGCATTGTTGATAACATGTGGGTGTTTGGAAAAATGTGTGAATTCTCCTAGGAATTTGTGACCACCTTTTCTACTAGCCTAATCCCCAAGTTCTTGCCAGTCACCCAACTTCCAAACACTAATCTCATGAACAAGAAAAATGAGTAAGATATGTCTTAAAACTTAGTATGTTTTTTCTTGTAATTGGAAATAAGAGTTTTATAGATTTATGTTATTGGTAATCAAGTTTTTGTGTCATTATGTAGATTGAAGCCAATATTTAACTAATAAAATATAATTTGAGTAATGAAAACAATTATTCTCTTGTTAAGTAATTGGAAAATAATTTTTGTCTCGTGGTGGAATTTGAAGTAATTTTTTTTTATCTTTCTTTGAAATTGGAAGACAAATTTTGTCCTTTTATGTAAGATTGGGAGACAATCTTTGTTTTCTTGCACAATTGGAGGAAATTGTTTGTAATTCAAAGACAATTTATATCTTTATTTATGATTATAATGCAATGTTGTATCCTTGTAATTGAAAACCGTATAAATTTGGGAAACCGTCACAATTGGAAAATAAAGTCATAAAGGAAAAGATAACCCATAGAAAATATCATTAAATAAAGAGAACATGCCAGGGTATGTATGGAAAATGTACAGTTTTAGAAATGTAGAATCCAACTTCTAGAATAATAGATGCACCTCCAATGAATATTCTATCAAAACAAATTGTTGTGGAGGATCAAATGATGGTTAATTTTCTTCGAGTTGATTATAGTATGAACATAATTAGAGAGGCATTTGGTGCATAAATTCTTCAAGAAGAAGTTCATATGGTCCATCCTCTTATTGAACAATGCAACATTTGAGAAACCACTCATGAACATGTCTAGTCCCCTTTAGGGAATGTAAGCACATAACAAATAAGAAATATCTTCTGAATGTAAGAACATCAATCAACCAAGAAATCACGTGTACATAGATTGTTTTTCGGAGGTGGTTGATGTAGATCAAACCAATTTATATGAGTGCAACACTATTTAGGGAACTTTTGAATTTCATTGAATTTGAAAAATTGAAAAGCTTCTTTAAAATGTAGCAAGAAAAGTCTCAATTCGATTTTTGCCTTAATTAAATTGTGTAGGTTTTAACCCTGTACAAAAATTACCTGCATACGAATTCTAAGAACATAGAAAAATAAACAATGTGATAGCATAACACACAAAACACATATACACAGAGATTTTCCCTTGGTTCCCAAAACCGGGACTACCAGCTTGATTTTTCATTATGTTCCTCTCAATGTTATTATACATATTTATACATGCCGAAGCATCCAATACCATGGACTGTAAACCATTGCGTCCAAAAACATGTGCGAAAATCATGGACAAAACCATAGGTGGGTCCACCCAACCTAAAATAGGTTCCAAAACCAAAATTTTCTGGGCTGCTACTCTAGACCCCATAGAGTGGGGTTACCTGCACCCCTCAAACCCCCTGTGACCACCCCGCTAGGCAATCGGTGCAACGAACGAGGGGCTCCTGCCCCCCTCTAACCACCCAGTTAACAACGTGGGCTAGTTGTGGAAAGAATATAACACAACCCAGCAAATTGAGGAAATTCAGAATTCCATATCAACAGAAAACTTGGAGGAGTTAACTGAGGTGACATGGCTCTTCTCACTCAATTAAGAACACTCAATTCAATTTAATGAGTTGAGGTTCAGTTTACTTGTCTTGATTCCTAAAAAATAGGAGTCTAGCTCAGTTAATTCGATTTAGGGGCATGAAGTTCATTTGTGCGCAGTGGGTTCCTAAATTTTAGGATCTTAGTTTGAGTTAATTTTGGTTGTAACAATTTAATTCAGTTAAATTGAGTTATGGTAAGGTAAAATAGTTCTAACTGTTGGAGGAACTAGTGGAGGTCAAGTTATGGGTGTATAACCTTTTTCCACACTAAGTGATCATCCATATAACTAATCAATCAACCTAAATTAACTCATGCATGTAGATAATTCAAGCTACTGAGTTGATATTAGAGTTTAAGGGAAGTGTACTATCAATGGTAAATTATTCCAAGTTGTACCAGCTGTGCATGCAGTTAAAGAATTTGTTGGCTTGTCTTATATTCTTTCCATGACTAACCCACGAAGTTAACCAGGGGGTTAGAGTGGGGGCGGAGCTCCCCGTTCGTTGCGCCAATTGTGTAGCGGGGGAGTGACAAGGGATTTGAGGGGTGCAAGTAACCCCACTCTATGGGGTCCAGGGCAACACCCTAGAAAATTTTGGTTTTGGAACCTATGTTGGGTTGGACGGACCCACCTATGGTTTTGTGCATGATTTTCGCACATGTTTTTGGACGTGAAGGTTTTCGGTCCATGGTTTTGGATGTGATTGTTTTCAGTCCATGGTATTGGATGCTTCAGCATGTATAAATTTGTATTATAACATTGAAAGGAACATAATTAAAAATCAAGCTCATAGTCCCAATTTTGGAATCCAGGGGAAAATCTCTGTGTATATGTGTTTTATGTGTTATGCTCTCGCATTGTTTATTTTATGTGTTTTAGAATTCGTATGCAGGTAACTTTTGTACGGGGTTAAAACCTACATTTGGTATCAGAGATGTTTTGGCTTCAAGGGGACACCTTTGTTGCTAAGGGGTTTCGGTCGAGCCTGTGGTAGACCCTGTTCAGTGGGAGATTTGCGAGATCGATTCTAGTGGTGAAAGAAGATGGTGAGGAGTGGAAAGATAGAGATCAAGAAATTTAATGGTCAGAGTTTTGAGTTGTGGAAACTCAAGATGGAAGATCTTTTGGTGGATAAAGATCAGTGGATCGTGGTAGATCCATGTACTAAACCAACAAGAGTGTCTGTTGAAGAATGGAAGAAGTTGGATCAAAAGGCAAAGAGCACAATACGATTGTGTGTCTCAAATTCAGTATTGCTAAATGTATCAGAGGAAGCTACGGTGAAGGCTTTGTGGGACAAGTTTGGGACATTGTACCAATCTAAGTCTCTGGCGAATAAATTGTTCCTGCGGAAAAAGTTGTATAACCTGAGGATGAAAGATGGAGACTCGGTGACAGAGCATCTGAATGCATTTAATATTGTGGTAAGTCAATTAACATCTGTTGATATTAAAATTTCAGATGAAGATAAGTGCATCAGTTTGTTGTGTTCTCTACCAAATTCGTGGGATAGTCTGGTTATTGTAATAGGTAGCAATGCAACTACCTTGCAGTTTGATGAAACAGTCTCATCCTTGCTGATGGATGAGATGAGACAGAAAAGTATGGAGAGACA
>APFE031214742.1:176041-195478 GCA_000404065.3 Pinus taeda | reverse complement strand
CGGCTGGAAGGAAACCCATTGGCAGCAAATGGGTGTTTAAGAAGAAGACAAATACAGAAGGAAAGGTGGAGAAATACAAAGCTCGGTTGGTAGCAAAAGGTTATTCCCAGGTTTCAGGAATTGATTTTGGTGATAGTTTTTCTCCAATTGCCAAGGTAACTTCTATTAGATTACTCTTATCTGTTGCTGCTGCTTTTGATTTTGAGGTAGAACAGATAGATGTGAAGACAACATTTCTTCACGGGGATCTGGAGGAATAAATCTACATGAAGAAACCTGAAGGCTTTGCAGTGAAGGTAAGAAAGAACTGGTATGCAAGTTAAAGAAGTCTTTGTATGTGTTAAAATAGACACCAAGGGTGTGGTATCAAAAATTTGATATATTTATACGGGGACTTGGCTTAACTAGAAGCAAAGCAGATCACTGTGTGTACTTTAAATTAATTGGTGACTATGTTATTTATTTGGTCTTGTATGTGGATGATTTGTTGCTGGTTGGAAATGACAAAGAAATTATCCAGGATTTGAAGACCCAATTGTCCACCAAATTCGACATGAAAGATCTTGGTGCTGCAAACTATATTTTAGGCTTGCAAATTAAAAGAGATAAGGTAAAGAGGTATCTTTGGTTAAACCATAGGAAGTATGTCAAGACAACATTACAGAGATTTAATATGCAGGATAGTAAACTGGTGACGGTTCCTATTATTGTAGGTGTAAAATTATCTGCTGAACAGTGTCCCAAGACATAAGAAGAGGAAGAGGACATGTCCCATGTTCCATATGTAAGTGCAATCGGTAGCCTAATGTATGCAATGGTCTGTACTAGACCAAACATTGCACATGCAGTGGGAGTATTGAGAAGGTTTATGTCAAAACCAGAAAAGGAGCATTGGACAACAGTGAAGCGGGTTTTCAATTATTTGCGTGGCATTAGTGATTATGGTTTGTGCTACCACGGAAGACTAGGATTGGACAGAGTGTTGGATATTCATGAATTTGTTGATGCAGACTGGGCTAGAGATCTAGATCATAAAAGATCTACAAGTGGGTATGTGTTTAACCTATTTGGAGTTGCAGTGAGTTGGATGAGTAAGAAACAATCTGTAGTGGCACTATAAACTATAGAGGCAGAATACATGGCAACCACTCATGCAAGAAAGGAAGCAATTTGGTTGTAGAGATTGTGTCCAAGTATGGGGTCAGTACAGGGAGATATAAGGATAGACTGTGACAACCAAAGTGTAATTTTCTTGGCAAAGAACCCTGCATATATTTCAAAGACAAAACACATTGATGTTCAGTATCACTTTGTGAGGGATATGATAGAAGACAAAAAGGTGTTGCTAGTAAAGGTGGACACTTTGAAGAATACTACAGATGCATTGACAAAATTTGTGAGCTCTGAGAAGTTCTCTTGGTGTAGAGAAACAATGGGCATTGCAGGGTTGGATAAATGGCTAAGCTCTCTTGTGGCCCCCTGTGGAAAGAAAACAACAAGTGGGAGAATGTTGGGTTGTGTTATATTCTTTCCATGACTAGCCCACATAGTTAACTAGGGGGTTAGAGGGGGCGACGGAATCCCCCCTTCGTTGCACCGATTGCATAGCGGCGGGGTCACAAGGGGTTTGAGGGGTGCAGGTAACCCCACTCTATGGGTTCCAGGGCAGCGCCCCAGAAAATTTTGGTTTTGGAACCTATGTTAGGTTGGGCGAACCCACCTATGGTTTTGTGCATGATTCTCGCACATGTTTTTGGACGCGATGGTTTTCGGTCCATGGTATTGGATGCTTCAGCATGTATAAATATGTATTATAAAATTGAAAGGAACATAATCAAAAATCAAGCTGGTAGTCCCGATTTTGGGATCCAGGAGAAAATCTCTGTGTATATGTGTTTTATGTGTTATGCTCTTGCATTGTTTATTTTATGTGTTTTAGAATTCGTATGCAGGTAATTTCTGTACGAGGTTAAAACCTACATAATTTACTTAAAAGAATTGCACAATCTTGATGAGGGAATTTCCTAATTAATAGGGGTCTAATTCCCAAGTGTTACAGGAAAAAGTACCCTAGGGATTTGGGTTGGAACCCCAACAGAGCAAGAGAAAACTACAGTAAGAAGCACTCATACAACTCAAGAAACATGCTTAATAAACAAATTATGTGAGAGAGGCCATACCCGAATGTCCTTCGTTTGGGTAGATCTAGCAGGTTTCAGACCCTCTGTAACTCCTAATGATCTTCGAACCTGAAAATCAACCAATTAAAACATACATAGCAGCATATAGATAAAGCATTTTAATGAAACTAACTTTGTATCATATAAGCAAATGATTAGTTATACATCAAAATAACATTCATATATGAATTACAACACTATCTGATGCATAAACACAGTTAATCGCGGAAACAAGACACCGCTTCTTTTTATTGTAGAAATATATAACTAACACAGAGAGAATTCACTTGAGTCTTCTTCTTCTGGCTCCAAGCAGAACCGTCCTCCAAATCCGTCTAGTCCCAGTCTTCAACAACCTCCATCCATAAGAAATACCATAATATCTCAAGCAAGAAGAAGAATATCAACAATCAAGGAAACAAGGGTTTCCTGAAACTTGGGGAAGTGCATGAAGCACAGGGATACTTCATACTCAGTCAGGGATAATCTCAGTATAATAACTCTATCTCTTCTCCTCCATAAGGCCTTCCCATAGAAATCTATTTATACCTCTCCCAATTAGTTTTTTAGTTGGGAAACAATTGGGAAATAATTGGGCCACGAGCACTAGGAGGTAATCAACAGGTAAAACCCATGAACTCCGCCCAAAATTAGGGGAAATTATTTTTTTTTAAGTGTTTTAACACATATACGCTGGTTTCGTATTGACTAACCCATGTGTACATGCTTTTATCTCAAGGAAACGTAGCGTACAGGGAATAAAACATTGTTTTTAAAATATTTGGGCCAAGTCTGGAAGGAGGGGTTGCCCTAGGACATAAACCAAGCATAAAAAATAACAAGGGTTATAAATGTTGTTGTAACAAATGCCCCTTAATATATGAGGTTATAAGGGGTACATGATGGCTGAAATGTATTAAGTATACAGAAACAAACTTGCTGAGACTGAGGATTTCACCAGAATTCAGCCTGCCAAGCCATCAGAAGAGATCAGAAATATATTACTGTCTGAGGCGAGCATATCCATGCTCAGAGAAAGTAAAGCATGTCTACATATCAAGTACAAGTGGATCCAATATGTATACAAGTATAAAGAACTAAAAGTACATAATGGATCATCCAATCATGATCGAAAAAGTACATGTCTAAATATCACATATAAGAAGATGATCAATGACGCTAAAAGATGAAGCTGATCAATGATGTCAAAAACTGATCCCAATAGTACCAAATGAACATGATGGAATAAATTGATACTACATCGCAACTCAGATGCTAGCATATAAGACGTCGTTGTGAAGAACTGCAACATTTGCGGTGGATGGTGTCAACTAGAAGTAACATGAGCCACTGACAAGTGAACCAAAACATGCTGATGCAAACCGAGGTCTTCACTGACTGCCGTGGTACATTTCTACACAATGGGAATAAATGATCTAAGTTTGACCACATGAGAAATCGTTTGATTATCGGTCATTGATGTATATCGTTAACAAACGTGAGACTACTCACCGACACTAATAATGAGAGTCAAGGTAACCAGTACAATCTAACAAGTGTGAATGAATGAGCTGAAGTTGAACACCTAGAAGAATCTATCAATCTGGGGACAATGATGGTTTCCCACTGTCAATAGTGAAGGAATCTGCCACTGATGACTGCAAACCCCAAGGTACTACCAAATGGACTCTAGATCTTTGTCCCAGAGCAATGAGTTGTAGTCAATAGGAAAAGATCCACTAGAAGGAAAGCATTAAGACATCCTTCATCAATCTAGCGCGACTATAACCCGTAGGCCAATAATGTGGAAGGAATCGGACGAAAAAGATGTAGTAACCCAACCAAAGCACATTTTTGGCATACACAAGATGTAGCTAGCGCACGATAGAAACCCTCTAAACCAACCAATAATGAAAGCTGATACAGAGGTGAGGAATGCACAAATAGGGTCAAACGGAAACCAAGGCACTGTACGAATCCCAATGTGTGATAATGAAAGCTAATGTCAAACACAAGGGAAACCACTCAGTCAAAGACCCATGATACTGATCGATGTTGAGCACAAGGTGACCTATCAATAATGAAAATAGGGTTAGGGTGTGGCTCTAGGTCTGCCCTCAAAGCAATATGTCATCGCCGATAAGGACAAGACCGCCAGCAAGAAGTCAATGGGGATCTTTTCAAACCGGCATGAGCAAAGGATCAATATAATTGATGTGATGACAACATGACACTGACAACCTAGGATGGCCAACTGAAAAATAGGTTAAGAGACACCATAGAGAGGCTGACTTAGGCTTACTTCCCTTGAGCAAAAGCATGACTCAATGATGACTATATGGCAACATATGATACCTCTGTATAAGTTCGTCATGCAGGAGGCACGAGTTAACTCTCCATATAATTGGAAGAGATAACAATCAGAGGAGAACTGAATCAATAACAAGGTTAAGGTGTACCTAAGTCAAACTAAATCCTGCCCAAAATGGAGGAGACACTTTCTTTTGAGTGCTTTGTTCAAGGGAAACACGACTGACTCTAGTTGCCAACAATATATGTAAATGTTGTCCCGTTCCTACTCTTTTTGGAATATATAATTTTCTTTTTCTTTTCTTTAAGAGGGGAAAATAATAAAAGAATGCTATAGTACAGTGAAAAGCATGAGTGTGAGAGAAACAAATGATCTAGTTCCTGGGATGGGAACAGTCTTATGCTCAATGCAGGGAGGCGAAACTGGTCAAGGACACTCAAAGGAATGTTCCTTCCACGGGTCAAAGGATGTGTCAAGTTATAGAAGCTAAGTGATTGCATGGATGATTTTGTAGAATACATGGTCAAATAAGTTGCTTAAACACGAGTCTAAGTGAAACCTGCTCAAGGCTAAAAGGTGCAAATAGTCAAAATGCAATGCAGCAGTACAACTCAATACAAAGGATCCTCTAGGGTATAAGGCCAGAAATAAGCGTAGAAGCAAAGAGAATGTGTCTTCAATGCACAATTCATGGAAAGACTAAAGAGGACTCCCGAGCCTACTCAGTATCGCAGCATGGGAAACCAATGTCAACAAGGTTCTAACTACAATGCCCATGTAAAGGATGGCTCTACCATCACATCATGATTTAAAAATCAGCGAGTGAACATGGTTTTCTAACCAAGACACGATGGGGTCGACCTTATGGCTAATGTATCACTGAACGGAGGCTAGTATGCAAGATGCAATGGAAAAAATAGTTTTCCCTAACCTATATACCAGTGAGTGGACAATACCTGCCATGACGGGTCAGCAGTCATGGGACCGAAATAAGATCTCGAAGAAGTCTCCGAAATATCCTGAAAAAGTAACCCATTCTCGACAATCCAAGCCCACAAGTCAAAAAATTCATGAGACAAATTTTTTTTTTCAATTTCAAAGCTTTATAATGACTTTTGGACAAACAGTTTTTTTTATTATTGTTTGGAGCAAAGAGATGGGGATAAAAAAAGGAGCAAACTTGCCTCTGAACAATTGGACTGTTCAAATCGCACCAAAGTTATCAAGTAACCCTCAAATCATGCTTGCAATGTTTTGTGATAGTTTTTAGAAGTTTTCATTAAGATTTGACCGTGGGAATTCATACCAAAAATCCAACTCTATATACGACATCCCTACATGAAACTATGTGTAAAGGGAACCTCTGTGTACGTGAGTTGAAGTTTAAACACAAAATCTAACAGTTGAAACTCAAATTTTTTCAAGGTGACCATTACATGGAGAGAGAGAGAGAGCATACCACAATTGACAATGAGGTAATGAATGACCAACATGCACTAGACGCATTGAGAGGGTGTGGCTTATTGAAAATTTTCAAAATTCCAAACATGAAAGCCAACACACGCCTGCTCGAACTACTGATCCACTATTGGAGTGTAGAGGATGACACCTTCATGATAGATCAGATGCCTTTATAGATAGAGGTTGACGACATCTACTTTATTACAGGTCTCTCTCGAAGAGGGGAGATCACGCATTCAATTGGCAGGACAAGGGGTAGTCTTTCAGTAGAAGATTATGTACCATATACTGTTCTGGACACCCGGAAAAGATTGGAAGTCAGATTCCAATCAAACATGTCGAAATTTTAACTCTGATAATTCTACCTTTTACCATTGCGAGGATAAACGGATCAACTTCACTGCATCAAGCCTCATGAGTGTCCATGAGCCTGACAGTGGAGTGCCTTACCATGGTTTCCAACTAGTGCATGCCTCTTCTAACCAACCTGAAGAGCCAACTAACCTCTATCCAGAAGGTTCAGACAAAGAAATTTGAATATGGGACTATTTTATTCTCATTCTTCTTTGAGAAGGTACCCGGGCTATGTCCCAAAGTATCTGTCTCTATCAGCAGCCCTCGAGATCCTCGGATGGGTAGATGGGCTAACTTGATGAAACGCCTTGGAGGTGGAGACGTGCCCAGGACAACATTCGATGATGCGTTTTTCACCTGGTGGGACCAACAGATCATCGCAGTCAACAACTATCCATATGTTGGCATAGATTTCCGAGGAGATCCACACTTGGTGTTGCCACCAACATAAGATGGGGCAACATAGGTAACAATTTTTAAAGTTTTTGTAAAATTTTAAGATTTTTTTTTGTTTTTCTAAATATGAAATGAACTTAGAAATATTTTTGATGAGACAAAATACTGACAAAAATGACCATGTTCCAGATGTGGGTCCAATGAGACCAAATGGATTTTCAAGGCATAGGTGTCAGGGAAGAGGTGTCGAAGAGGCAGCAACTAAAATAGAGAGAGTCTTATATGCAGTTCAGAGAAACTTGGTGAGGCTTACTCACCAACTACCTATGATAGCCATAGAGGACCTACCTGAGGAGATGCAGTGCGCGTGGTAGGGGTACCACGGGACCAGGTCCGCATACTTCGATGTGTAGCCAATGTAGTAGTTAACTTCTTAGCCACTCATCCTGAGCTGGGTTGATAGACAGAATGGACATGAATATGGGCATAGACCCAAATTTTGAGGGCATTTTGTCCTAATTTTGTATATTATTTTTTGAACACTTTATCTATACACATGCAACTTTATGATATATATACAGATCCAAATTTTTTATATTTGTTTAATTTGATGAATGATTAATATGCTAATATAATGCTTGATTAGCAATAGAATCTGCTAATGAATTCTTAGATCGTGGAATGTGAACATATGTAATACAAACAAATGATCGTTGCAACACTCTCAATCTCAAAAATTGGAGATATAAATAAGGATCACGAATCTGATAAATTTTATTTAATTGTGACACTACCAGCTGTGAGTCAAGATAAAATACCAACGAATCAATCCCATAAGAAATTTCTTCAGATAGTAAATTAATAACGGTAGTATATTCGGTAATGTTATTCAAAGCAGGACCAATACATACTCCCCTTGACACCATCAACTATCTAGATGGATAATAAATCACCCAAGTCGCGAAAGAAAGATTTTGACTGTGCCGACTACCACCATCGGTGAATCCGAAATATATCATGTCATTCATCAACACCCACCAAAGCAGATCAAAAAAATGTCGATATCACAAAATGCCCGACAAATATGTACAAAAATACAATATATACAAACAAGCAATTGCTCAATCGGAACCTACACAAAATACTTCTTAAGGTAGAGCCCATTTTGGGGCTCTGCCAACTTGCTCCCTTCAAAATCAACTAATTCATAAGCCCTTTTTCCCAAAACTAGTTTACTATAAAGGGACCATACCACATAGACTTGAATTTTCCTGCCCCCAAGGCATCTTTATCTTGGTCATAAACTAAGA
Organism: Pinus taeda; assembly: GCA_000404065.3. Taxonomy (NCBI): domain Eukaryota; kingdom Viridiplantae; phylum Streptophyta; class Pinopsida; order Pinales; family Pinaceae; genus Pinus; species Pinus taeda. The sequence goes on along the minus strand of APFE031214742.1, from coordinate 187,466 downwards.
CAAGGTTACCTTCAGAAAATACCCGAGGACAGAAAGCTCTATCATACTGAGTTTTAACCCCTTTCTTATTGGCCTCGTTTATTATGGCGGCATCTCAACGCTACTCATTGAGATGTTCCAAATGGACAAGGCATTCTTCGAGACTAGACGTCTCTTGAAGAAGTCCTATAGCTAGCTTAAGGGATGAAATTTCACATTCGATAAGAAAAATAGATTCTAGCTTGTAAAGTAATTGAATAGGTGTAAAACTGGTGGTAGTCTTCACCAAGGTTCGATATGCTCAGAGAGCTGGGTACAACATGATGTGCCAATTGGAGTGATTTTTGTCAATTGTCCTTTGCAGGATAGTCTTAAGGGACTTATTCATGACTTCGACTTGCCCATTGGCCTAAGAATAATATGGAGACAAATGCTCCTACCGGAATCCCAACTTGAGAGCGAATTCGATCATCAGTTGATTCTCAAAGTGACTGCCATGATCAGTGACAATCTCTCTCAAGATACCAAAATGTGAAATAACCTGATTAAAGTGAAACAAGGCTGATGTTTCACTATCGTTTTTGTAAGTAGGCTTGGCCTCAGCCCACTTTGTAAAGTAGTCCACAGCCACAATGATGTACTTGTGACTCACCACCGAAGGTGGATTACAAGTAGTAAAGTCAATGCCCCACTTCGTCAATGAACCGACAGTGGTAACATGAAAAAGTGGAGCTAGATGCGAACGCATTTTTCAAGTATAGATTTGACAAGGGTGGCAAAGTTTGACTGCTTCAATACAATCTTGAAAATTCAAGGCCAAAAGTAGCCGACACACAAAATTTTCTGGGCTGTTGTAAGCCATGATAGATGACCGCCACAAGCTCCACTTTGATAATCATTGAGTACAAATTTTTCTTCCTCCAAAGTTAAGCAATGCCTAAAGATTGAATCAACCCCTCTACGATATAATGTATCACCAATGATAACATAGTTTTTGGGAAGGTGATGTAACTTTCGATGCTCATCCTTAGAGGAAGAAGGCGAGAACTTTGAAGTTTGGAGATATATGATGATATCTCCATACCATAAATCTTGTGAAGAAATGAGGAATAAATGTTCACCATGGAAATTTTCCTCATAAACACTGTCTTCTTCACAAGGCAGCCCAGAAATTAATTCCACAAAAACCAATGACTTCTTAGAATTGGCTGACAAGAAATCGAGATCAAATTCTTGCAAAATAACAATACAACGATTTTATTTTCCCCCAATCACTCACCTACTGAGGACAAATTAAAAAGGATTGACAATCGCTAAGACAAACATTTTGTGTAGAAGAATATAATGACGAAGCCACTGGACAGCAGGGATAACTACCAAGGCTAATTTCTCGATAGGAGAATAGTGCAATTCAGGACCTACTAAGCCTCGACTCAAGTAGTATATTACATGATCAGTGAGAGAATCATCCTCCTGAACTAGAACCATACCTATGGTTGATTCTGCTGCTGCGAGATACAAAAGGAAATATCTGCCATAATCTGGTCGACTCAACAATGGAGCAAAGATTAATGCCTGCTTCAAGGCATCAAAAGATCATTGTGCAAAGTCATCCCATAAAAATGGAATTCCTTTCTTAAGAAAACACATAAATCCTTTGTTAATCTCGATGTAATTTGCTATAAATCTTCTCAAGGAATTTGCCTTTCCTTGGAGACTTTGAAGTTGTCGAATGGAAGACGGGGAGGCAACTAAATTATTGCCTCAACCTTGAAAGGATCTACTCGAATCCCTTCAATCGATACAATGAACCCTAACAACCGAACGGATGTGACCGAAAAAACACACTTATTCGGATTCAACCAGATTTTATAAAAGCAACATCTCTAAAAAACTAAACGAAGGTGGCTGGGATGATCAATTCTCTTTTGAGAACGAGCAGCTAAGTCATCCAAGTATGCTTTGATAACATGTTTGATGTCATGGAAAGCATAAGACATGGCCTTCTGAGATATAGCTCCACCATTTTTAAGACCAATAGGTATCTTCTTGTACGCAAATGTGCCCCAAGGAAAAATAAAAGCTTTCTTACGCTGGTCCTCTGGACGGATAATAATTTGATTGTAACCAAAGAATCCATCCATGAAGGAAATAATTTGATTACCCACACATTCATCAACAATTTGATCAATAAAAGGGGTTGGGTAATTGTCTTTTGGACAAGCTTTATTCAAATCCCTAAATTCGATGCACACTCGGATCGTTCCTTGCTTTTTATCTACCAGGACTGGATTGAAAACCCGCTCTGTTAGAGGAACGGGGTATATGAAACCCTCCTTAAGCTACTTTTCAACTTCAGCTTTAATAGCTACTGTTTTCCGAAGATTGACCGGTCGAAGCTTCTGATGAATAGGTTTGGCATTTTTGTATGTCTTGATTTCATGCTGGACTATAGATGGGTCAATTCCAAGCATTTCCTCATAAGACCAAGAAAACACATCTCGAAACTCTTTAAAGAGGTTGGTGTAAAATTGAATCTCTTCAGGGGAACAATCGGCTCTGATGAAGACATTTTCTATAACCTTAGGATTCCTAGAGATGTTTATAGGTACAATTTTCGAGACAACCGACATATTACCTTTGGAAAATAATTGTGCTGGAGCCAAAGGGTTTGAAACTGTACAAACATCGCTAGTAAGTAGATTGGAGAACCTGGATTCGACTTCATGCAATGGAGGAAGAGAATATGAACGATGATGTAAATCTTCCCACGGTTGATCTACACCCATCATTACTTCTAAAATTGCTTCTTTAGATGGTAAAACTGTATCTAAGCAATCCAGAGTAGAAGTAGAGTCAAGGGTCCAAGCTGGAGCCACATCACCATCTAACTCCTCCTCTAAAAAAGGAGTGGGATGGTTGTCTGTAGAATTAATGATAGATTGACATCTAAGTTCTTTTGCACACATGGGAAATGTCATTCCACTAACCTTCCCTCCATCGAATGTGCTCGTAGATGAAGGTAAGGTCCAAGGGTTTGAAAAATAATGAGTTCGAAAGAACTTTTTCCGTGAAGGCCCCTTGGAGGATGAAATTGCATTGATTCTAGCTATAGGAGGGGGAAGGTCAAATATACCCATGAACGAAGAGTACATCCCAAATCCTAAATTCTCAATATGTTGATGGGGTTTATCCACCAATGGAACGGTAGAATCTGAAGTTGCACAAGAGTCACTTGGAGAATATTCTAATTGATCAATTTTAACAATTCTCCCCTCATGGGGAAAACAGAAGATACAAAATAAAGATGAAACTATGGCATCCATCTCATAAATCCAATTCCTTTCTAAGAGGAGGTTGTAATCCAGGTTGGCATCAATGATTTCTACTTCAATATTAACGACCTTTCTTCCAACACATATATGAAAGGCCAGGATAATTCCATATGGCCTATGAGAATGTCCATCAAATTCTGTCAAGAGAGTTAGTGAAGGAACAACTGAAGGTGATCCAATGGCCTTCCAACATGACATAGACATTATGCATGTGGAAGCTCCCTCATCTATAACTTTCCAAAAAATATTGGCTTTTTGGTAAGTGGACTTTATCTAGAAAGCCATATGGTGAGGAAGTCTCTTTTTGATGTTTAGCATATCAAAAGTGAGCACTAAAGAATTCTTTGGATCCACCACCCCAATTGCTGAAAGAAAAGCACTTCTCTAAGCAGGACATGACTGGAGTACCCCCAATGCAGACATAGCACAAGGACTTTGAAATAGATCCTCAAAAATCAAGTAGTTCTAGGCTACCGTAGCATTAGGGTTAATATTTGAGTGCTTTGCAGAACCTTTCGGTATCCGATGTATAGACTTAGCAAAAGGTTTCTCAATATGAAGTGGGTTCATGGTTTCGAGAACAGATTTAGCCTTAGATGTTTCAATTTCACCATAATCACATGAGAGTTCATCATATAAACATTTGAGGAATTTGCGCCTCCCTAGTTGCCCCTGCGGAGGTACTACGGTTTGATTTCGCGCCAATAAGTAATTGCTGCCCTTGGGGAAAAGGGTAAGTTGAGACATCTTGGGAGCTAGAGGACCCTTGCTACACTAACAAGCACTGAGCATCTTGAGTCTTAGGGCAAAGGTGAGTCAAATGATCTCCATTGCATAACTTGCATGGAAATTTAACCTTTTTTCTTGGATTCTTTTCTACCCTCACTGGCACTATTTTCGGGCTTGTTTGCATTGCCCTTACCTTCCTAGTTCTTCTTCTTACCTCATCCCTTCTTCTTCCCATTGGATTTTTGATTTCCTTTGGGGTTATAGGTCTAGATGATGTTTATAGAGGTAGGTTGCGAAGGCAAAGGTGTAGACAATGTTGCCTGGTTAGAAGAAGCAGTTTGTAGAGACAACTGCTGCAATTGGTTCAAAAGGTTCACTGTATTTATGTCAATTGATCCAACTATACCATCGGTGTGAGGGCTTGGCTTTGGTTTGGATAAATCAACCTTGGATCTAGGAGAGTCAAGTAGGATTTTCTGAAGAGTCCCAAACTGAGAATATATCAGCTCTAATTGCTGGGCTCGAAAAATAGCCTACTCTTTCGACTAAACACCGGAAAGAGAAACATCATTTGAGATCTCAGGTTGTAACAATTTGAGAAACCATTCAACATGGAACTCTGGTGGAATTTTAGCTTTGATAAGCCTTTTTCTCCGTCTCCATTCCTGGATATGATCCAAAATGTGAGTTGTCGTGTCTTGATGAAAGTTGGCCAGAAGCTCAGTTCCAACTTCATAGTGGACTGGTAACTAAAAATGGTTCAATAAAATATTAGCCAAATTCGCGAAAGAATCATAGGTGCCCCCCGGCAACTCTATATACCATTTGGCCGCATTCCTAATTAGGGTGCGCTGAAATAACCTCAACTTGATCAAATCATCTATCAGGGAGTTGGATGAGCACCGTAAGTGAAATGTGGTCACATGGTCTCCCGGGTCTTCACCACTCTTCCCTTCAAACTTTGGAATATCCTATGGAAGTTTAGTTGGGACTGGAGGCCAAGCCAGGTTGTACCTAATTGGATCATTCGTTAATTTAGTTAAGTTTGGAAAATTAAGCATGGCCAGAAAAGGAAGTCATCCAGGACCTTGGGAATTCCCCCCAAAATGTGTGGGGTTCTTGAAGGTTTGGAAAGAATGACCTGGACTTTGAAAGGCACCAGGTTGCCCAAAGTAACTTGTAGAGCCTACAACTCCTACCGAAAATCCTTCGTAACCAGTGAAGTTACCTCCTAATGAAGAATTGAAAGGAGCTATAAGGGTTCCAAGCATTAGGAAAGGGTGAACAAATTTGAAATGAATTAACCGAAGAATATGGTACATTCCCTTCTTGGCCGAAAAACTGATTCCCAACTCCTATCTCACTAATCATAGGGTTTGTCCAACTCTGGAAGGGGTTACTGCCTTGAGTTGTAAAAGGAAAAGGCTTTGACCCTACTGTTGGATTGGAATGTGGTATATGACCACTTCCAAATGGGAAACCTTGAAAATAAGCCCATCCACTCATCATGGATGTAGAGGTAGTTGATGGTATATTTAAAGGAACAGAAAGAATACCTTGAGATGGCATTCCAAAAGGGAAGAATCCAAAACTGGATGCTACAAATTGAGAACTTCCACTCGTCGATGGAATGGAAGTAGACCCAAATATAGTAGTGCTGGGAGTGTTAGAAGGGATGGAAATAGTTCCTCCTCCTTGTACATATATGTGAGTCTGCATGCTTGCAACACTCATCGTGGATGCCATGCTTCTAGCAATGGTCATCAAAGGGATAGATGTATGTGGACCTGGGCTTGAAGGCCTGCGAATCAGAGCTCCAATTTATAACAAAAAGTATGGATGATCAGGAGGGAGAGGAGAATTAGGAGTTGAAACCGACCCTAAAATCTCTTCTACTTCAATACTATCTTCTAACTAAAAGAGAACTCGAGAAAGAACTGGTGTGTTCCTCTCTAACTATGTACTAGTAGCAGGTCTATCTTGTGAACTAATGCCCCCAAGTGGAGGATCAATCTCTGATGCGCCTGCTGCCACTAGTTGGAAACCACTGCAGAATCGCTCCTACACCTTCTAGGAGAAGGCTCTGGACTCATAGGTGAAAGCCTACAAAGTCTCCTAGACCATTGAGATGGTTGGTCAGCCACTTTGAATTATTTAAAAAATATACATAAAGACTCAAGAAATTATAAAGCTAGGCCAACTAGGAGCACAAAACACTCACTAAAGTGTCTCTAAAGATATCAGCAATCAAACAACTTGCAAGTATTTATGCTCGAGGTGATTAGTACCGAACACCAAAATAGAAGAAAGTTAATAATAAGGGCCTTCCAAAAATAGACTAGGGTAATTATGCCCCAAGCCTACTAGCGAAGGTATTAGAAGTAGTCACGCTGACATCTAGACAACAACCTTTTTCGCTGCAAGCCCCCAAGCTTTCCAAGAGTTCCCTCCAGAAGTACTGCTGAATTGGATACAATGCCAACCTCTGGTGCCACAAGATTCCCCTCTGCAGTGACCTGTGTTATTCCTAGGATAGGCAACTATGGTCACCAACTCATATCAAAAGCTGGGTAGAACAATCGTGAGGTAGGATCCGACAAGTAAGAGAGGGGGTATCTCTCCTCCTTATTTTCATGAACCCTCGTGCCTTACTCCCAGTCACAAAGCTTTCCCGGTCTCCCTAACGCTATTGGATTTCTCTCTTTAATAAAACTTCTACGTTTGGTAATTTAGAGAAGCCTTGGAGAGTTAACTCTTCTCTCACCTAATCCAAGGCCCTAATAAACCTAAACTTGTTGGTGTATTCTGATGACAATACAAAAGTTATATTTTATTTTAATTAAGTTTTTGATTTTAATGGTTGTTCTTTTAAGTCAAGGGTTTAGATGGAAATGAAACCAATGGTGTTTGTATGACGCAAAAGAAATCAATGAAAAACTAACTACATGAATGCAATCATTTATCTTCTATGAAAAGAGATTTCTACGTGGGTTCTACGAAACTTCTATAAAGAAAAAACATTTTCTTCTTTTCTTAAGACACACTCCACACATACAAAAACTAAAAAGACTATTGATGCTTTAAAAATGCAAAACTACCCTAATGCAAGGTGTAAGGAAGATGCAAGATCTTAAATTACTATAAAAAAGAACGAAAGCAATTGTTTATAACTATTAATAAGCCTTCTTAAGTGTTGAAAAGAATGCAAATTTTCAATACAAAATTCTCTCCAAACAAGAGGGGCAAATCCCAAAAGATCACAATTCACTTTCACAAATCAAAAGAAACCAAAATTGAACTTCACAAAAGAAAACAAAAACAATGTTTTTTAAGATATTTTATTTTTCAAAAAACAATCAAAACAACCTTTTGAAAGCACTCTAAATGCCACTGGAACTCAAAGACCGAAAAAGGAGCACAAGGAGTCTTTCCAAGTTACAAATTCGACAATGAATGTAAACTTCAACAAAAAGGATTTTACTTGTACTAAATGACCCAAACAGCAGCAAAGAGCTTGACAAACTCAAAACAAAAAACTTCCAAAAAGCAAGAAAAGCTATAAGGCTACAAAATGACGGAAAGCAAAGCAAGTAGACCAATAAGCGAGCTTGACACTAAGATTGAAAACAATATGATGTTCTAGAGAACAAGACAATCCAGAACCTCTGTACAAAGTCTTCTGTGCCAAAACACCAATCACAAACTCACTCTAAAGCAAACCTAGGCAAAATCTTTTCAAAGTGGAAGAGACATCAAAACAGTAAGCTCGTAAAATAATGAGATTCTTCAAACAGAAATTGACCACTCAAAGACTAAATAGACCAAGCAACAAATCTTTGTGGGCAGAGAGATTTGAAAAAATAATGAAAAAAATGGTATACGTGACTGTGTTTAAGCACATAGTCATGTACACATGCTTCTGATAGAGGAAATTCACGTATACACGGGTTCACTCCACAGAAACAAGCATGTGTATGTTATTGTAAATAGAGTAAAGTGCATATACAAATCTTTACAAGAAAAATAAAAAACAAAGCCATATCAAAAAGATCAGGCTTAAGGCCTGTTGAAGATAATGGAGAATATCATAGAATAGGTAGAGTTGGTTCACGTAGCCTTAGGATAGGAATTAGTTTCTATTTCTTAGGATGTTATTCAACTTCCCTAAAACCATGTATTCTATTTAATGTGTAATGTTGATGAACAATGTAGAGCATTCTGCAGAGCCAGACTCTCTTGGTTCAGACTCTCTTTCATAGAGCTAACCAGTGGGTTTTATTTTTTTTAATACAAACATTGCCATTTTTATCATGGTATCAGAGCGTCAGGGCTGAGGAACCTATACGCTGGCTGGTGGGTGGCTCTTTCAACTAAAATCGTCACAAGTTTTCAGTGGATAGCCGCAACGATAACACTATTACACTTACCGAATCTTTTATTTTTCGATCGTCGTAGTTTTTTAGTGTACGACTATGACGGTCTCATAAAATTGATGTAAAGCTACAATGATCTCAGATATTGGGCATATATCTGCGACGATGTCTCAGAAAATTGATGAATATCTGATACAGTCTTAGATATTGGGCATATATCTGCGACAATCATGTAAATCAAAGAAACTACATGAGGGGGCTAGGAACAAGGCTGTAGCTGTCAGAGAAGCTAAGTGGGGAAGCTAAGAACAAGGCTGTAGCTGAGAACAGGAGGTTGTCTAGAGGCTGAGGAGAAAGCTACGGTGATCTGCGCATGTGTTGTGAGATCAAACAATAGTGATCCGTCTCTGTCACAGATCTAGGGTAAATTTAACATCTTTTACCTGTCGAATTTTTTTTCTAAATCGCCAAGATGAATAACAACATATTTGAATCATGCATGAACGGGAATAACAAGCTCAATGGTTCCAATTATGAAAATTGGAAGTTTAAGATGAAGACTCTGCTAGAAGCACAGAGTGCCTGGATTATTGTGAATGGGGATGAGCCAAGGCCCACAGCTAGATTAGCATCGGTCCTAGATTGGGAGAAATGAGAAAGCAGAGCAAGGAAAATGTTAAAGATGTCAGTGAAAGACTGCATTATACCACACATCAGAGAAGGTAAGTCAGCTAATGAGATCTAGGGAATTCTAAAGGAATTGTACGAGATCATAAATTCAAATCATCTTTTGTTCCTCAAGAGTAAGATCCTGTCCATGAAGATTGAGGAGAATGAAACAATTGCTTCATTCGTAGCAAGGATTAAGGATATGAAAACCAAAATATCAGACATTGGTCATACAATGGATGATATACATCATGTGACCATTACAATGAATGGTGTCACTGATGATTATCATATGTTCATCACCAGTATTAATGCCAAAGAAAAGATCCCGCATTTTGAAGAATTGATAGGTATACTGATGTAGGAGGAAGCGAGGAGATCAACTTTGAATCCCCAAAGTGCCGATCTTGCGTTGGTGGAAAGGAAAAACTTCTACAAAGGGAAAGGAGGTCCATAACAACAAAACAGAGCAAGTTCACATAAACGGCCAAATCTAACCCAAGGTATGCACCCGAATAAAAGCTACTTGAAACTAAATGTTTTTATTACGGAAAATTGGGTCATATTGCAAGGGAATGTAGGAAAAAGAAATATCATGAAGAACAACAGAAGCCAAAGAGACATGCAGGTCATCTCACGAATGGTGATCAAGTGTAGAATTTAATGTTGTTCATGGAAAATTGTGATGAAAATGTTGATGCAGACATTTGGTATGTAGATTCAGGAGCGTCAACACACATGATAGGGAACAAGCATTGGCTGGAGGATTTTAAAGAGATCAATGAAGGCACACATTTTTACCTATGAGATGAAAGAAGTCATCAAATCAAAGGATGTGGGAAAGTTTCTATCATTCTACCCGATGGTAATATTAAAAAAATTTACAATGTAATGTATGTGCCTGGCATAACAAAGAACTTGATTTCTGTATCAATGATTAGAGATCAAGATTTGAAAGTTGAATTTTTAAAATCTAATTGTTACATTAAGGATCTGCTAGATGGAAAGAACACAATTTCTACAGGAATCCGAATGATAGGACTGTACAAGTTGGATGTGAGACTTGCACCCGTTTGAGCATTGACAGCAGCGAGCCTAACTACAGAAGAGATTTGGCACCCGAGATTTAGCCACATCAATTACAATGATTTGTTGTTACTACAAAGGAAATAAATGGTAAGAGATCTTCCTATGCTAAAGCAAGTACATAATGATTGTGATGCCTATACTTTAGGAAAAATGCATAGAGAAGAATTCCCTATTAGAGTAAAAAAGAAACAGAGGGATATACTGGAGTTAGTGCACATAGACCTTTGTGGTCCCATGCAGACAAAATCACTAGGAGGTGTAGTGTATTTCCTACTATTTATTGATGAATGTATGAAGTTTTCTTGGGTGTATTTCTTAAGTAAGAAGAGTCATACATTTGAATACTTTAAGCAGTTTAAAAATATGATTGAAAGACAAATAGGGAAACAGATAAAAATTCTTTGTTCTGATCAAGGGGGAGAATACAAGAAAGATGAGTTGATCAGGTATTGTAAATATCGTGGAATTTTGCAGCAGTTCATAGTACCCCATACTCCACAGCAAAATGGAGTAATAGAAAGGAAGAATAGAACACTGGTGGAATGTGCTAGAAGTATTCTTAAAGGTAAGAATCTTTCAAATGGTTTTTGGGTTGAAGCAGTGAATACTGCGGTTTATTTTAAAAATAGGAGTCCTACAAGAACTCTTGAGTTTAAAATTCCTTTTGAAGCTTTATATGGATATAAGCCTGCAGTAAAACACTTAAGAATATTTCGATGTAAAACATTTTCCCACATACCCAAGGAAGATAGAAAGAAATTAGACTCAAAAGCCATAAGATGTACTTTAATAGGATATTATTCATCATATAAATCATACAGATTATTTAATCCCTCTACTCACAGGATATTTGTTAGTAGAGATGTTAAATTCCATGAGCAGGATAATGAAGAAATTGATGAGCACTATGACAAATGGGACATTTCGTACTTTGAGGAAGAAGAAGCAGAGAACAATCAGGGTCACCAACAAAAAAAGGCATATGATGAACATCAACAACAACAGCAGCAGCAACAACAACAACAACAGTAACATCAACAATAGCATCAAAAACAACAACAACATCAGGAAGAAATAAGGTTTGAAACCACCACCCCACCACTCAGGAGATTAGGTAGGAAAGCTCAAATGACTGCAAGATATAGGGAAAATGTTTTTATAACTACTATGATGAATGTGGTTGAACCGTCTAGTTATAAAGAAGAAAATGAAAATAATGAATGGAAAATAGCCATGGAATAGGAATATGAT
>APFE031214742.1:145562-171396 GCA_000404065.3 Pinus taeda | reverse complement strand
GCTCATCTTATCATCCTCAATCTGATGGGCAAACTGAGATAGTAAACAAATGTTTAGAAGGATATCTTTGTTGCTTTGTATCTGATAAACATACATAATGGGTCAAACGGTTGCCTCTTGCTGAATGGTGGTATAACACTTCCTTCCATACAACAACAAAAATCACCCCATTTATGGAACTTTATGGATATCAGTCACCATCCATCACATTACATTTAAGAGAAAATTCTCAGGTTCAAGCAGTGGAACATCACATCGAGCATCAACAACAAGTCCTCCAACTCTTAAAGGATAGCGTCGTGTTGGCGCATAATAGAATGAAACAACAAGCATATCAACATCACAACGAAAGAAGTTTTGATGTAGGTGATTGGGTATTCCTATGGCTACAACCATATAAACAAATGTCCCTCGAGCAAGCTAAGAAGGATAATAAATTATCACCAAAGTATTATGGTCCTTACAAAGTGTTACAAAAGATTGGTACTATGGCATACAAATTGGAGCTTCCTGCAACTTCTCAAGTGCACCTAGTTTTCCATGTTTCATGTTTAAAGAAGGTTATAGGTGAAAAACTCCTAGTTCAAACAATATTGCCAGAACTTGACGAGGAAGGAAAAATTATATTGGAACAAAAATCAGTCACAAAAACAAGAACTTGACAGCTATGAAATCGATCAATTTCGGAGTATCTCATCAAGTGGAAGAACTTATCCACTGAAGATTCCACATGGGAGGATGAGAATTTTATACAGAAGCATCCAGAACTACTCAAGCGTTGAGGACAACACTTTTTTAAAGGAGAGGGGCATGTTATGTCCCTATAATACTAGTGAATACCCCATTACTATTGTAGTTGTATCCATTATTAATATTCTTGTGCCCCTATTGTCCCCATATTGTTATTACTGTGTCCCATAGAATCCCTATATTGTTATTTTTGTGCCTTTATATTATTATTGTTAGGTCAGCTGGGTTATATTGTGACTCCTTAGACTCCTATATATAGAAAGGAGGTTTTGTAATTTTAATCATAAAATAATCATTCATTTGTGTAACCTAAAGGAGGTTGCCCCCTCGAAGAGGCTGAATTCTAAGGCATTGATCTATCTTTTCTATCTTTTTGTGAGTTGGTTTCATAACACAACACTTGGGAATTGGTAGAACTCCCTAGAGGAAAATGGGTTATAGGTTGCAAATGGTTATATAAACCAAAAATCAATGTAGATGTAACTATAGAAAAACTAAAAGCTAGGTTGGTTGCAAAGGGGTACACACAAAAAGAAGGGATAGATTATGAAGAAACCTTCACCCCTCTAGCTAAATTGAATACGTCAGAATGTTAATTGCATTAGCTACCAAGAGATGATGCACCAACTAGTTGTAAATTCTACATTTCTGAATGGAGAACTGAAAGAAGAGGTTTATTTAGAGCAACTGGAAGGGTTTGTCGAGAAGGGAAAAGAACATTTAGTCTGTAGGTTGAAGAAAGCACTCTATGGACTAAAACAAGCTCCCAGGTCATGGTATGAGAAAATTGATTCATTTTTTCTACAAGCTGGCTACAATAGAAGTAAGAATGACCCTAATCTTTACACCATGAAAGATGAACAAGGGTGTGCAATGTTGATTTCATTATATGTAGATGATTTGATAATTACAAGTGATGTTATATATATAATTGATGAAATCAAGCAGCAGATGTCACAGATGTTTGAGATGAAGCATCTAAGTGAACTTAGATACTGTTTAGGTCTCGAGATTTGGAGAGATTCAGGTCAAACATTTCTGTCTCAAGCAATGTATGTCAAAGGCCTATTAGAAAAGTTTAGAATGGATTAGTGTAAGACGACACTGGTACCATTGCAGCAGAACATCAAATTAAAGTGTGAGGATGGCTCAAAAGTGGCGGATGCAAAACTTTACAGACAGCTAGTTGGGAGTCTGATCTACCTAACCACCACTAGAATTGATTTGGCTCATGCAGTCAGCATGTTAAGCCAATTTATGTCTAAGCCACTTGAAAGCCATTGGAATGCAGCGAAGAATGTTTTGAGGTATCTACAAGGTACTGTAGATTATGGAATTATTTACACTAACTCTTCTGATGTTAGATTGGTAGGATTTGCAGATTCAGATTAGGTAGGAAATGTAGATGATCACAGATCTATAACAGGTTATGCATTCAGTATTGGATCCGGGGTGATCACTTGGAGTAGCAAGAAGTAGAACACAGTTTCCTTCTCCTCAGCAAAAGAAGAGTATCAAGCCATGTGTGCTGCAACGTGCGAGGTGGTTTGGTTGCGAAGACCTCTCCAGGATGTTGGGGAAGAACATATAGTCGCAACAACAATTAGATGTGACAATCAAAGTTCAATCAATCTAGCCAACAATCTGGCATTTCACAAAAACACGAAACATATTGATACTCAATTCCATTTTCTAAGGGAGAAAGTAAAATCTAAAGAAATTCATCTGGAATATTGTAATACATGTGATAATGTTGCGGACATTTTCACTAAGCCCCTTGGAAAATTAAAATTTCAAATGTTTAGGGAGATGTTAGGCATATATGTGAACCCATTCTCCATTAAGGGGGAGTGTTGAAGATAATGGAGAATATCCTAGAATAGGTAGAGTTGGTTCACGAAGCCTCAGGATAGGAATTAGTTTCTATTTCTTAGGATGTTGCTCTAACTTCCCTAAAATCATGTATTCTATTTAATGTGTAATGTTGATAAATAATGTAGAGCATTCTATAGAGCCAGACTCTCCTGGTTCAAACTCTCTTTCATAGAGCTGACCAATGGGTTTTATTTTTTTTTAATACAAACATTGCCATTTTTATCAAGGTCTAAGACTCTACTGGACCAAATAATACTGTAATAGCAAGCAAATAAAAAAATAAGCCCTGAATGACATTGAACAACCCAAACTAGGAATAACAAGATTGTTATCCGCAGTGGAGTCGCCACTTTGTTACGGGAATAAGTACCCTAGGGCTTTGGGTTGGAACCTCACCAGAGTAAGAGAAAACTACAGTAAGAAGCACTTATACAACTCAGGCAACATGCTTATATAAAAAAACTATGTGAGAGTGACCATACCTGGATGTCCTTCGTTTGGGTAGATCCAACAAGGTTCAGACCCTCTGCAACTCCTAATGATCTTCGAACTTGAAAATCAACCAATTCAAACATACATAGCAACATATAGATAAGGAATTTTAATGAAACTAACTTTGTATCATATAAGAAAATGATTAGTTATACATCAAAATAACATTCATATATGAATAACAACACTATCTGATGGATAAAAACAATTAATCTTAGAAACAAGACAACGCTTCTTTTTATTGTAGAAAGCTATAACTAACATGGAGAGAATTCACCTGAGTCTTCTTCTTCCAGCTCCAAGTGGAACTGTCCTCCTGATCCTTCGATCTGAGTCTTCAACAGCCTCCTTCCATAACCAATACCATCATATCTCAAGCAAGAGGGAGAATATCAACAATCAAGGAAACAAGGGTTTCCTGAAACTTAGAGAAGTACATGAAGCATAGGGATACTTGAGATTCAATCAGGGATAATCTCAGTATAATAACTCTATCTCTTCTCCTCCTTAAGGGATTCCCATAGAAATCTATTTATACTTCTCCCAATTAGTTTTTTAGTTGGGAAGAAGTTGGGAAATAGTTGGGCCATAGGCACTAGGAGGTAATCAACAGATAAAACCCATGAACTCCACCCAAAATTAAGGAAATTTTTTTTCAAGTGTTTTAACACGTATACGTGGGTTGGGTATTGACTAACCCCCGTGTACACACTTTTATCTCAAGGAAAAGTAGCGTACAGGGAATAAAACATTATTTTTAAAATATTTGGACCAAGTCTGGAAGGAGGGGTTGCCCTAGGACATAAACCAAGCATCACAAATACCAAGGGTGGTAAATGGTGCTATAACACCATGGAAACATTGCAAGGAAATAAGAGCTTGGAGGCTTGAAATTTTGGCTAAGTATTGGCCAAGGTCGGTCAGTCATGCAAAGGATATAAGATACAAGTGCAGGTTGAGCTCAAGTTTGAGTAGAGCATGTATTCATCCATATTATTTGATTAATGCACTATAGATTGTAAGGGGTTTTGAGCAGGTTCTTTCACTTAGATAAATATTCGTGTATGCGTGTTGAATATTGATGCATGTTAATGATTTGTGTTCTTGATTGTTAATTTACTTCCACAAATCAATAGAGTAGCTTCTAGTCTTATGATTTCGAAAATTTCATGAGAAATTTAGCATCTACACATTAATTTCTACATGGTATCATAGTTAGATTCACAATAGAGAAGAGATTTAGAATTTTTCATTACAAGAGGCTCGGATTTGAAGATCAGTGTTATAGATATTCTCCAGGACTGAGAAGATGGATTTCAAGGGACCTAGGCTCAAGTATGCTTTGGAAGGAACCACAAATTTAGTGGCATGGAAGATCTACATGGAGGTAGTATTTGATGATAATGGGTTGCTAGAATACATCAAGATATATGTAGCAAAACCCCCAACATCTGATGCTCAGGATCTTACTTAGTGGAAGAAGGATGTGATTAAAGCGAGGAGGATCATATTGGAGGGAGTTCAAGATCATATTGTATCAAATATCCATGGGAAAGAGACTTTGTTCGTGATGTGGAAAACACTGACAAAGTTGCTTGAGAATAATAGTGACCACAGGAAGCTGGAACTCAAGGAAAATATTCGAAGTATTAAGATGAAAAATAATGAAACAATTTTGTAGTACCTGAGAAGCTTTACATAGTGTCGTCATGAACTTGGTGGGGTCAGTGTTACTATCCCTTAAGAATATGTGGAAGTTGTAGCCATCTTGAGCCTTCCCAAGAGCTAGCATAGTTATCAATATTTGGTAAATGGTAGAGAGAAACTACCAAGATAAGAGTGGTGATGTTCTAATCTAGTACGAGAAGAAATAATATAGAGAAACTAAGATGGGACCTCATCCAAAGAAGAGGAAGATGAATTTGCATTAGTCAGCAAGGGGAAGATGTCAAAAGCTGAGGCTCATTCTAGGCAAGAGGGAAAGAAGAAAGACTTGTCCAAAATCAAGTACTTTCACTGTCATGAATTCAGTCACTATGCCATGAAATGTCCACATAAAAAGGCAAGCAAGAAGGAGCCTGCAGTATCAACATCAGGTGAAGCTTTCTCTTTACAGTTTTAACTTTACTTCACCCTCATCAAATGCATGTCAAGCACAATGATGGGGAGCATGTGGTACCTAGATAGTGGTGCCTCGTTCCACATGATAGGGAACAAAGAAATTTTTAATGACTTGGAGGAGAACGATCTCCATATGAACATTGAGTTTGGAGATGAAAAAAGGTACAGTGTGACCGAGATTGGTACCATCACCTTTCAGAGGGAGTCAAGATCCCCTCTTAGACTCAAGGACGTGATGTTTGTTTCAGGTCTAAAGGAGAATCTTGTCTCAATTGAAATTTTGGAAGACCATGGCTACGATGTGATCTTCAGTAAAGGAAAGGAATTCCTGAGACACATAGCCATAGGACAAGTGAAGAAGATCGAGGTTTGAGTCAAGAACCTGTATGCACTTTAGGTAGAATATCCATGAAAATCCTTGCAGAGCAAGGAATATTTGGTGGTTGAGAGGGAACATGTTAGACCTTTCAACATGTAGCCTCAAAGGAAGCCTCGAAAATTTTTGAAGCAACCATAAGAAGAGAAGAACAAAGTGGAGACATCCACTCAAGCTTAGACATCTAGTAGGGGGATAGTTCGAGCAAAGTGGGCAGAGGGAGCACATACAACTATACCTCTAGGAGCGAGGTGGAGCGATGTAGACCCTTAGTCCAAGAATGCATAAATTTGGGCAAGGTCCATCGAGGTGTTTTGTTTCATGGTTCATTAACTTGCTATAGGGGGCCAGAATATTTAGTAGGAGGATCGATTCCAGTTAAATACTGAGGAGTGCAAAGGAGTGTTGAAAACAGAGGAGGAGGCTCGGTAGCATAGTCAAGAACAACACAGTTTTGCCAGTAGACAATTGCAAACACAATTGATTCAATTTGTTTTTTATTTTTTGTATGCTTCCCAGTTGCATTTGTTGCAATATTAGCAACAACAAATAGAAGTCTTACGTGCAATACATTCTAAAGGTGCTAGATCAAGCTAGATTTGAATCCCTTTCTTGCTAAGAGGGAGTGTTGAAAATGTAGCAAGAAAGTTTCAATTTGATTTGTTCCTTAATTAAATTGAGGAAATTCAAAAATTCAAAATTCCATATCAGCAGATAACTTGGAGGAGTTAACTCAAGTGACATGGATATTTTCACTCAATTAATAACACTCAATTCAAGTTATTGAGTTAAGGTTCTGTTTACTTATGTTTATTCCTAAAAAAATAACACTCAATTCAAGTTATTGAGTTAAGGTTCTGTTTACTTATGTTTATTCCTAAAAAATAGGAGTCTAGCTTAGTTAATTCGAGTTAGGGGCATGAAGTTTAGTTGTGTGCAGTGGGTTCTCAAATTTTAGGAGCCTTGGTTGAGTTAATTTCAGTTGTAACAATATAATTAATTTAAATTGAGTTATGGTCAATTAAACTAGTTCTAACTGTTGGAGGAACTAATGGAGGTCAAGTTTGGTGTAACCCAACCCAAAGGTCCACACTTTACACGCTGGAAAAGGGGTATACGTGGAAATAAAAATCTTGAACTGTAATTATCCGCGGGATTCTATGTTAGGTTGGTGGCTAGAGTTAATGCTCGCAGTGAATGCTCTGTACTCCGCCTCGAAACTGCTCCCACTCGCTCTTCGTGCCTTAACCCTTGTTCCTTATGGCAATTCTGGATTATTCCTCCGCTTCCTTCGTGCTGAGGGTTCTTGGTCGAGGGTTTCTTGGTTCCTTTTGTGGAATGATGTCTGCTCTGCTACGCTTGGTATGTTCAACTCTCTGTTCGAGATAAACCTCGGTCCCTCCTCTATTCGACCTGCTTGCAACTGTAATGGAAATGGTGTTCGAGTTTAGTGGTTGTTCGGCTCTGTTCCGTGGTTTAAACTTGGTAAGCTTTACTGTTCTTTCCTCCCATGCATACGCGTATTCTGTATGGTATTTTTCAACATTTGTTGCTGGTTGCAATATCTTGCTGGTCTGTGTGCATCTTCGTGGTTTTGGTTGAGGCTTTCTGGTCGATTCTGGAAGTTACTGTGATTTTATTGTAACTCTTGGACCCTTGTTATTCCTGGTTCGAATCTGGTTAAATCCTTTTCACTTGCTGTTGTTCTGGACTCTCACAATGCGCCACTGGTATTTGTCCTGAGCACAGGAGCTCTCGGGCGTTCGTTCTTCGTTCGGAACAGGTAACACCTCCTGTCCTTGTTTCAATTTTTCTTGGCTTCTGCTACTGGAACTCACCCACTTTGGCTCCTCTGGTCTACAGTCAGTCAACTCCTTCAGAATGTCACCACGGTTGTTTTCAGCTTCGTTCTCCCAGGTAATTCACTGTTATGTTAATTTTCCACATGCATTTGCACATTTACTTGTAATTCTCCTCTTTGCTTTATTCGTAATACAAAGGGTTTGATGGTTGCAGGTTGCTGTCGGCAACCTGGGCGTGCGTATCCTCCAATCCTTAACTTGTACAGTTTGCTTGTTCTTGGGTAGGCCTGAATCTCAAATGTCTGGTTGTAGTTTGCTTGATAACACGGTACTGTAGACTTGCTTAGGTCTTTTGGTCGCTGTATGGAGTTTAGTTTGGTTGTATTCCTTTCAGTCACTCCTGTGTTAAGTTTAAAAAGAAATGGAAGTCGTCGTTGTTTGGTTTTTGTCAAACCCTAGTCCAGGGTTTCCTGGCTTGTGAGGTTTTCCGACTATGCATCGTATTTTACTCTATGTATATTAATGGACTTTCCTTTTCATGAAATTGTTCTGGCTTTACAATAGTCAATTTTATCGATGGTCCTTCGATTTTCTAAAACGAAATTTGTGAAAGGAAATATACAACGATGTTACCTTTATTCGTAATTGTGTTCCGCCTTTGTTCTGTGGTTGCTCTTATGATTTCGAACACTGGAAATGGTTGACTCCTATACGCAAATTCTTCTTCTTGGACTTCTAGAGATTATATGCCTTGATTCCTATTTGACTGTGTGCGAAAGAGATATTCAATAAATGTATGTTTGTATTACGTATGTGACTGTAAGTTACCGAGACTTCTTCCAATTGGTTACTGGTTGACTATGGTTCGTATTAGAATATATACAACAGCATATTGAAAGACATTATTGATATGGTATTTACTCAGGCTGTAAAGAAAAGTTTCGTTTAGGCAAACAGTAGAAAAAAAATGATACAGATGGACGAATAGCTTCTTTAAATGCTTCTGACTGTCTTTATTTCTCTTCTCCTCTAATTGAACTGAAACCCTCTCTGTTACATTTGATTTGTTTATATCTCTCTATTTTCAGTTGATTTTTGCAGTTAATCAAACTGTCATAGAACATGGTTACAAAAATACTGTTTTCGTTAATAACTATATTTGCTTGACATTTCAAGATTTGGAGGAACAGCTTGTCCTTATTTCCCTAATTCAACGGACAATTTCCTAACTAATAACTGAGCTACAGTAATTCTAATTTAAGTAAAAAAGAAATGTCTGAATTCACTAACTCTGTAAAACAAGTTAAAAGAAAAATTATCACAGTAAAAATTAAATAGTCCAATCGATCAATAGCCTTCGAACCTGGTTGAAATTTTGCCCAATTACGGTCAGCTGGATGCTCCTGCATCAAGCTCCCGGGGTAAAAAGAGATCATGACTCCGGTTCATGAGCTCCTCGACCGACGTTCCTGTTTGTCCAATCTGCTTGGTGTCAAGTCATGAGCTGTCCTCAATCGGACGATTCTTCCACTTGACCAGGTACTGAAAATATTTTTTCCGCCGAGTACGTCTAACTACCTAAGTTTCGAGGATGCCTTCGATCTCAGGGGGTTGGACATAAGGCATCTGTCTCTTCCAAGTTTCTCCGTCTTCCTAGGTGTTCTGCGTGGATTGTCCAGGTCCATCTTTCTTTTCCTCCGTGAGATCGTCTGTGTACGGGAACAGATCTGCTACATTGAAGATAGGTGAAATGCCTATTCCGGGTGGCAATTGTATTTCGTAGGCATTTGCTGAAAATTTTCGCAAGATCCTACAAGGTCCTATCTTTTTGTACTTTAGTTTGTTGTATGTACCCTTAGGGAAACGTTCCTTACGCACGTGTACCAGGACTTCGTCCCCCACCTCAAAATGAACTTCTCTTCTCTTTAGATCTGCATGTTGTTTATATTTTGAGCTGCTGTCCTGTAATTTTGCCTTCACTTGTTTGTGTAAATCCCTCACTGTGTTAGCAAAATCTTCTCCATCCGCACTCTGTCGTTCCTGTAACCCAAGATCCCGAAGTTCATGCACTCCACGAGGGTGCATGCCATATAGGATCTGAAAGGGACTGAAACCTGTGCTACGATTTGGCGAATCATTGTAGGAAAACTCTGCTTGCGCTAACACGCGGTCCCACATCCGTGAATTTTCCCCGACTAAGCTGCGTAACAGGTTTCCCAAACTCCTGTTCACAACCTCTATCTGCCCGTCGGTTTGCGGGTGATAAGCAGAACTGTAACTTAATTGGGTGTTCATTTTTTTCCATAAGGTACGCCAAAAATGTCCCGTGAACTTCACGTCTCTGTCCGACAGGATGTTTGTTGGTAACCCATGTAACCTGACAATCTCATTAAAAAACAAGTGGGCCACGTGAGTGGTGTCACTAGTTTTCCGGCAAGGTATGAAATGTGCCATTTTTGAGAAACGATCCACCACTACCATCACTGAATCATATCCTTTCTACGTTTTTGGCAGTCCTAAAACAAAATCTAGACTAACAGAATCCCATGGTCTTCCTAGAACAGGTAATGGTGTATATAGTCCTGTGTTCTGGCTGTGTCCCTTCGCTAATTGACACACCTTACACTTAGTCACAAAACGTTGTACGTCTCGTCGCATTCTTGGCCAAAAATAGAAATGACTAAGTTGCTCCAGGGTCTTATCTATACCGAAGTGTCCAGCCAAACCCCCACATTGTTTTTCGCGAATAATATTCTCCCTCATAGAACAGTTGGGGATACATAGTTGTCCTCCTTTAAATAGCAACTTTTTCTGTATATTGTAATCTAACCAAGGACTATTACCCCTTATCAAAGGGTTCTGGCATGCCTCATAGGCTTCTCTGAAATCTGCATCTGTTTGGTAAAGATCTCGTAAATGTTCGAAACCCAAAACCTGTACAACACTCTCCTGCAAAAGTAGAGCCTTTCTACTTAATGCGTCCGCCACCTTGTTTACTTGTCCACTAATATGTTTTAGCACAAAGTTAAAACTATGTAAGTACTCCACCCATTTAGCATGTTTATGATTGAGTTTGTGTTGCTGCATTACATATTGCAACGCAGAATTATCTGAAAACAACACGAATTCGTTCCCTAATAAATAATGCCTCTAATGTCTTAAAGCCTGTACCACTGCATAAAATGCTTTGTCATATGAGGAGTACTTCTGCCTACTCTCATTCAGTTTTTCGCTGAAAAATGCCACAGGCCTGTCCTCCTGACTGAGTACAACCCCGATCATTGTTCCGCTAGTGTCACAACGTACCTGAAATAATTTCTGAAAATCTGGTAGCCTGAGAATCGGTCTTTCCGTAATCTTTTTTTTCAACAGTTGAAAACTTTTTTCTGCTGCTTCTGTCCATTGAAAAGGTTGGCTGCCCTTTTTGATGGTTTCTAACATAGGAGCACCAATCCCGCAAAAATTCTTAATAAACTTTCTATAGAAACTCACCAATCCGTGGAAACTACGTACCTCAAACATTTTTTTCGGTTGATGGCCAATTTACTATTGTTGTTACCTTTTCCAGATCCATCTTTAGTTCATTTTCTGCTATCAAAAATCCCAAATAAATTAATTCC
This sequence comes from Pinus taeda, assembly GCA_000404065.3. Classification (NCBI taxonomy): domain Eukaryota; kingdom Viridiplantae; phylum Streptophyta; class Pinopsida; order Pinales; family Pinaceae; genus Pinus; species Pinus taeda. Next base: position 160,360 of record APFE031214742.1, on the reverse strand, counting down.
CTCTGCAGAAAAGTACATTTCTTCAAATTTATTAGTAGCTTGTTCTGCTGTAGCTTTTCCAACACTTTGCGCACATGCCAGAAGTGTTCCTCTTTTGTCTTGCTGAAGATAAGGATGTCATCTAAATAAACTATCACAAATTTCCCAATATATTCCTTCAACATCTCATTCATAAGTCTCATGAATGTGCTGGGTGCATTGCTCAACCCGAATGGCATGACCAGCCATTCATATAATCCCTTATTAGTTTTAAAAGTTGTTTTCCACTCGTCTCCTTCTCGTATCTGAATCTGATGATATCCGCTTTTCAAGTCTATTTTGGAGAAGTAAGCTGCCCCACTTAAACAGTCCATCATATCATCCATACACGGTAATGGAAATATGTACCGGATGGTGATTTTATTGATGGCCCTTGAATCAGTGCACATCCGCCACTCTCCTTCCCTTATTAAACCCTTGTCCAATATCTTGCACCTGTTTTCTAATTTCCTCATTATCCTTGGGGCTCATTCGATAGGCTGCTTTATTTGGTAAGCTGGCTCCAGGTATAAAGTCAATATGGTGACTGATACTCCACTTAGGGAGTAACTTGTCGGACAAGTCGTCCACCACTATATTCGTAAATTCTTCCAAAATTCGTTGTATTTCCATGGGTAAATCTGTTATTTCTGTATGTAAGAGAACTGTCCTTGTTTTTTTGACTACAACATAACCTATTTCGCTGTTCTCAACCTGCTTTAAAAACTGCTTTCCACTCACTAGCAATGCTTTGGTTTCGTTTGTTTCAGCTATTTCCTTCTCTTCTTTGATAGGCACAAGGGTATGCCTGACCCCGTCTTTCTCGAATTTATAATAGTTCATCACTCCATCGTGTGTCACCTTCCTATCATATTGCCAAGGCCTGCCCAACAATATGTGACATACGTCCATCGGCATGATGTCACAAATAATTTTATCCTTATATCTACCTATTTGAAATTCAACCTCGCTTTGCTCGTCCACCAATAATTGGTGCCCCTTTTGTAACCATGAAACTCTATACGGTCTGGGATGCTTTAAATGCTTCAGCACCAGATTTTCCACCATTTCTGTGGATACCAAATTGTCTGTACTTCCACTGTCAATTATCATCTTACAACACTTACCCTGTGATTTGCAAATTGTCCTGAACAGAGCTTTCCGTTGCATCTGTTCGACACTCTCATCAACTGGTTTCAGTAGTACCTTATGCAGCACTAAAGCTTCTCCCGTTTCTGGGGCATTCTCTGCCTCTTGAGGGGGTGCTGCTGTTTCCTCCGGTTGCGCCACATACGCACCTCGCTATCCAACTGAATATGTTTCTAGCCACTCAAACGAACGGTGCCCTCACTTGTGGCATCTATAGCATTGATAACCAGTTCCCCTTCCTCGTCCATTTCCTCTGTCGCGTTGGAACGATCTGCCATCTCTCACTCCGTCTCCTTTTTCTGTTGTTCCCGAAGTCCTCGAACTGCTGGCTTCCTCACTTTTGCTGGCAGTCCGGCCCCTGCCACAGGACTGGCCTCTCCCTCTGTCAGGCCCTCGTCCTCTCCGGGCATTCTGTCTTCGGTTAATTTTCTCCTCTGCTTTAATTGCGCTCTGGTATGCCTCCTCAGTATTATTTGGAGACAAAATACTTATTTCATCCAAAATATCCATTCTTAATCCATTAACATATTGGGCTGTCCTTTCTGCCGTATCTTCTGTATATCCGGCTCGCAAATTCACTCGGTATAACTCCTCTATGTACTCCTTCATAGTCAGTCCCCTCTACCTCAAGTTCTGTACCTGTCTATGTAACGCGATTTGATAGTCCCTTGGCAGAAATCTGCCCTTCAACTTGGCTACCATCCTTGTCCAAGTTTTAATCAGTGTTTTGTTCAACCTCTTCCTCTCATTCTGGACACTATCCCACCACAGAGCTGCGTGTCCTTTCAGCTTTGCTGCTGCAAATTTGACTCTATGGTCTTCACTAACTTCCTCGCATTCAAAATACTTGTCCATCTCACTAATCCAATACAACACAACATCAATAGACAAACTACCATCGTACGTATGGAGTTCTGGTTTTGGTCTACTGTTCGATAATAGGACAGACTTCAGCAACTTCACCTCTACTGATTCACCTTCAGGTCCGTCTGCTGCCACTTCTACTTCTTCTTCACTCACATCCCCCATTTCTGGATCTCTTCGCTTGCCTGCCTCTACTGATTCCAAACGAGCAGTAAGAACTCTGAGTTCTTCTCATAATGCTTCGTCTGCCATTCTATGAGCACCTCGGCCTCGTCCTCGTCTACCTATGTCCATTTTTTTTTAAATCTCTTTAACTCAATGCTCTGATACCACTCTCGTGTAACCCAACCCAAAGGTCCACACTTTACACGCTGGAAAATGGGTATACGTGGCAATAAAAATCTTGAACTGTAATTATCTGCGGGATTCTACGTTAGGTTGGTGGCTAGAGTTAATGCTCGCAGTGAATGCTCTATACTCCACCTTGAAACTGCTCCCACTCGCTCTTCGTGCCTTAACCCTTGTTCCTTATGGAAATTCTGGATTATTCCTCCGCTTCCTTCATGCTGAGGGTTCCTGGTCGAGGGTTTCTTGGTTCCTTTTGTGGAACGCTGTCTGCTCTGCTATGCTTGGTATGTTCAACTATCTGTTCGGGATAAACCTCGGTCCCTCCTCTATTCGACCTGCTTGCAACAGTAATGGAAATGGTGTTCGAGTTTAGTGGTTGTTCGGCTCTGGTCCGTGGTTCAAACTTGGTAAGCTTTACTATTCTTTCCTCCCATGCATACGTGTATTCTGTAAGGTATTTTTCAACGTTTGTTGCTGGTTGCAATATCTTGCTGGTCTGTGTGCATATTCGTGGTTTTGGTCGAGGCTTTCTGGTCGATTCTGGAAGTTACTGTGATTTTATTGTAACTCTTGGACCCTGGTTAAATATTTTTCACTTGCTGTTGTTCTGGACTCTCACAATGCGGCACTGGTATTTGTCCCAAGCACAGGACCTCTCGGGCGTTCGTTCTTCGTTCGGAACAAGTAATACCTCCTGTCCTTGTTTCAATTTTTCTTGGCTTCTGCTACTGGAACTCACCCACTTTGGCTCCTCTGGTCTACAGTCGGTCAACTCCTTCAGAATGTCACCACGGTTGTTTTCGGCTTCGTTCTCCCAGGTAATTCACTGTTCTGTTAATTTTTCGCATGCATTTGCACATTTACTTGTAATTCTCCTCTTTGCTTTATTCGTAATACAAACGGTTTGATGGTTGCAGGTCGATGTCGGCAACCTGGGCGTGCGTATCCTCCAGTCCTTAACTTGTACAGTTTGCTTGTTCTTGGGTAGGCCTGAATCTCAAATGTCTGGTTGTAGTTTGCTTGATAACACGGTACTGTAGACTTGATCGGGTCTTTTGGTCGCTGTATGGAGTTTAGTTTGGTTGTATTCCTTTCGGTCACTCCTGTGTTAAGTTTAAAAAGAAATGGAAGTCGTCGTTGTTTGGTTTCTGTCAAACCCTAGTCCAGGGTTTCCTGGCTTGTGAGGTTTTCCGACTATGCGTCGTATTTTACTCTATGTATATTAATGGACTTTTCTTTTCATGAAATTGTTCTGGCTTCACAATAGTCAATTTTATCGACGGTCCTTCGATTTTCTAAAACGAAATTTGTGAAAGGAAATATACAGCGATGTTACCTTTATTTGTAATTGTGTTCTGCCTTTGTTCTGTGGTTGCTCTTATGATTTCGAACACTGGAAATGGTTGACTCCTGTACGCAAATTCTTCTTCTTGGACTTCTGGAGATTATATGCCTTGATTCCTGTTTGACTGTGTGCGAAAGAGATATCCAATAAATGTATGTTTGTATTACGTGTGTGACTGTAAGTTACCGAGACTTCTTCCAATTGGTTACTGGTTGACTGTGGTTTGTATTAGAATATATACAACACCATATTGAAAGACATTATTGATATGGTATTTTCTCAGGCTGTAAAGAAAAGTTTCATTTAGGCAAACAGTAGAAAAAAAATGATACAGATGGACAAATAGCTTCTTTGAATGCTTCTAACTGTCTTTATTTTTCTTCTCCTCTAATTGAACTGAACCCCTCTCTGTTACATTTGATTTGTTTATATCTCTCTATTTTCAGTTGATTTTTGCAGTTAATCAAACTGTCATAGAACATGGCTACAAAAATACTGTTGTCGTTAATAACTATATTTGCTTAACATTTCAAGATTTGGAGGAACAACTTGTCCTTATTTCCCTAATTCAACGGACCATTTCCTAACTAATAACTGAGCTACAGTAATTCTAATTTAAGTAAAAAAGAAATTCCTGAATTCACTGACTCTGTAAAACAAGTTAAAAGAAAAATTATCACAGTAAAAATTAAATAGTCCAATCGATCAATAGCCTTCGAACTTGGTTGAAATTTTGCCCAATTACGGTGAGCTAGGTGCTCCTGCATAAAAGTTGTTGGTGTGTAACTCTTTTCACACTAAGTGATCATCCTTATAACTAATCAATCAACCTAAATTAAATCATGCATGTAGAGAATTCTAGTTACCCAGTTGAGATTGGATTTTAAGGGCAGTGTAATATCAATTGTAAATTATTCCAAGTTTTACAGGTGATGCATGTAATCAAAGAATTGAACTAAAAGAATTGCACAATCTGGATGAGGGAATTTCTTAATTAAAATGGGCCTAATTCCCAAGGAAACAACACAAGGAAAAATGAGCTTGCAGGCTTGAAATTTTGGCTCAGTATTGGCCAAGGTCTGTCATCCAGGAAGATGATAGATGACATAGGTGTAGGTTGAGCTCAAGCTTGAGCAGAGCATATTGTCTTCATCCAAATTCTTTGATTATTGCAATACAAATAGTAAGGGGTTTTGAGTAGTTGTTTTCCCCTAGATAAATATTTGTGTATGTGTGTTGAATCTTGATGCATGTTATTGATTTTTGTTCTCGATCGTGAATTTACTTTCGTGGATTAATAGAGTAGCTTTTAGTCTTGTGATTTAGAGAATTTAATGAGTAGTTTAGAATCTAGACATTAATTTCTACAAATTCTATATGTGAAATAGGAATGAGAAAACTCTATTGCTTCTGTGCAAAATGTGGTATTAATGAATTTGACAGTTGCGAATCCATATATTGGGTTGATATCTAGGATTGTGTATCACTCTCCGTTGGTCCACATATAAATGTAGAATTATCAAAGTTGGAGGAGGACCAATCAAGTATTTCAATAGATTATGAACACATCTCATATCTTGTACAACGGGGTTCATTGAATACTTTATTAATTTTTATTAACTAGCATTATCATAGTATGCTTTGTTAATTTACTAGAGTCACATGTTAACACTCCTTTTTTGCAAGGGACATTTATGTAGTGGTTTCCTCAAAAGGTAAAGAATGGGGAAATGATTATTAGCTGGCCTATTAAGTAGAGGAAAAGAAAACCATAATGTTGCATTAATGGACTCTAAAGGCATTGATTTTTTTATTGGGTTGATGGTTTTCAAAGGAGAATATCTAACACAAAGTTAAAGAACATGGAAGAGAAAAGGGTTTGTATTTGAAGATTGTAGACCATGTACTCTTGTATACCACTAAACAAACTTAGTTGTTAGTACAAACCTCCAATTACAAACTTTGTCAAGTAAGAACTCATCAGAGATATGATATTCCCCACCTAGTCATGAACATGATCAGTATTAGTATTATAAGTGATCTTGATGGTCTACTTAAGTAGTCAGGTATATGTCATGCTTGTTATTTTCTTGGTGTTATGTTGTATGTGGTATGTTTTCTTTCGAATAACTTATAAATTACTCCTATTTAATATTAATTAAAATGTCCAACTCTATTGTCCTTTATTGTTCCGAGGTTAACTAATGAATCATAGGTACATGAAGACTCACCAATAATAACAATGGTTTTTTCAACACCACCTCAATGATTCTTTGAAAGATATGCTTGGGATGGCTTCAATTTAATAGTCCTTCTTGCACATATATTTTTTTATTATTTCTCAATATACTCTGGTTTTTGAATTCTTAGGACAAAATGACCTTTTCCACGCGTAGCCTTAGCCCACAGGGGCTTCACTCAATGAACCTACGACATAGCGCGTGTGTTCGTGGCATACTAAATAATACAATTAATTTGATTACATATTGGAAAATAATTCTAAAAATCAGATCATCTAACCCCCTACTAATATGAACCCAATACACCTTCGCAATTAAAAAAAACCCTACTTTCACTAGATGTTGTAGGTATCCATTTTTTCATTAATATTTTTTTGCACCCCATCATATTTTTTCATTAAATTTGAGCTCCATATGAGTTAATGTAAACCATATATTTCGTGACTCTCTTAGGTAATTCAGAATTTGAAATGCACGGAAAATGTGCACCATTAAACCCCATATATCAATTAATTTATAAGTTAGTAAATGCTCAATCTAATATTTCATAGCATTGTTTAAGTATACAAATCTAATTATAAGTGGTATTATAATGAAATCTTACAATATTTTTTTTTTCTTAATAATTATGATGTAGTACATGAGTTATTTTTTTGTTTCATTGCAAGTTATCTTATACATTTTAACCGACAAATCAATTAATGTAACTTAAATTTTATTTTTTCATGGTTTTTGGATTCATTTAGTAATTGTATCATATAATATTTTTATTTGTGGGAGATTGAAAGAATACAAAGTTTGATTTAATGATATTATTTATTATATGATATTTAAGATTTGCGTTAAGATGATTGACCATATTATTTTAAGATATATTTTCAAAATTTATAACAATGATCCAAATAACTCTAACACTAATATTTTCAAATGATATAACAATGTCATAAATACTTCCCCGTATATATATTTTTGTTTATTTTACAATAATAAAATCACCCAAAAATACAAACTAAATAACCTTCTGTATTATTTATACATCAAAATCTTCTTATTATTATATTAAAAAACTCACCATACACACAACCATTACTAAATTTTTACACATTTCACATTAACCCATCTCTTTTTTTTTTTTTTCCGTTAATTCACTACCGTACCATTTTTCCTCCCTTTCTAAGCTTTGCTAATCGTTTAACGTCCTTGTTATTTAATATACTGGTAATGTTTATATATTCTTTTTTTCCATTTTATTTTCATACATTATTATGAGAATAGGTGTCGTCTATTTAAAAAATATGATTTTTATATTTTTATTTTAAAGTAATAATATAGATTTATTTTCAGTATGGATCTAATATGAGTTAAGACGAATTAATCAATTTTTTCAAGTGTAAATTTTTCTAAGTGAAAAATACAGTATTATTTTTTTTGTTAAATTCAATTTTTCATTATTTAAATACAACTAATATGAAACCAATAAATATTTTAACTATTAAACTTTTTTCTTTAATATATACATAATTTTGTTTAATGATATATAAATATATGTAATCAGCATTAAATATTTTATAATATAACTTATATTGAGACATTTTTATGCAAATTAAAATAGTTTTTTTATTATTAATATATTTTTAAGTATATGTTAATATTGATTGTATTAAAATATATATGATAACAAACATTATATTTTCTTATATCATATAAAATATTTATTCTACAAAATTTATATAGATATATATGAAGTTGATATGGACATAAATATTTAAATATTTTTGAAAAGTATTATATTTAAACATCTTATTCACACATTTTTTTTTACTAAATGCGTGTGAGGCTTAGGGGTATTACTAAAAAAAATTATAAATAAATAACATATTATACATTTTAATAAGTAACACATTTATGTATCATTATAATTAGAGTTCTAAAATTGATTATTATTAAAGTAATGTTTAATTGGACTAAATACTGGTTTTTTTAATACTATGTATTGCAATATTTGTTGTATAGGTCTGTTTTTCGGATTTGGTTTAAATTCGTTATTATTGAACTAAGAGGCATTCGAGTTTGGTAGAGATTTTCATAACACATTGTTTTGTTATATTTTCGGAAAGTAAGGTATATTATAATAGTTTTGTAAAACTAATTTTGGTTTTTAATTAATAATTTTAAATAATAATAAAAGTTAACAATTTTAATAAATTATCAAATAATTTAATTAAATTAATATTTATAATTATAAATTATTTTTATTATTATAAAATTTTATTCCAATTTTATGATGGATTAAAAACAATAACATGACTAATTTGATATTCATTTGTAAAAAAATTATCATAAAACATTAAAAAAATTTAAAAACCACACACTAACTTCTGTACAAATATTTATAAACAATATTGATTTGGTGATTACACCAAATTTTTTTATTTGATGCCTCCACAGAAATTCACGATGGCTTTTCGTAATGTGGTTAATGTCCGGGAGGTCGAGAGGTTTTTTCAGGGTTCGAATACCATTTTAATAATAATTTACAGAATTCAAAGTAATAATACATAAAATTTAAAAATATTTTATAGAAATTAATAAACAATGTAGATAATTCAAAGATCCATGACGAAAAACAAAAAAATTCAAAGATATTTTATTGAAATTAATAACAATGTAATATTCAAAATTTCATGATGAAAATAGAAAGGCACAATCATAAAAGCTATTCGTTGATTATATGAATTAATATATTTTATAATTTCATATAAAGTTATTTGATTTTTAATAAAAAAAAAAAAAGAGAAAATGAAAAAACGATTTACAAATAACTACAAAACATAAAAAGTTTAAAGTTGATTTAATACTTTACGCCATAATATCTCATTGTACAATATATCTTTCTTGAGATAGGTCGATTTAATGTTTTACATCATAATATCTCATCGTGCAATATCTATTTCTTGAGATAATTATAGTTTAGGCTTTTTTTTTCCGTAATTTTAAATAAGTTGTGTGCTTACTTTATGAATGTTTATGAGTTTTATGTTGAAAAAACTGAATACAGAATTTTTTTTTTAATATGCGTAGAGGCAAAAAAAAAAAAAAAAAAAATTGTGAATGTTGATTATAATTATATAGAGATGTAAAATTATATTATGATATGAATATTATTATTCTATAAATACATATACCTAAATTAGTATAATTATAGTATGTTAATTGATCTTATTAATTATATATTGTAAATTATTATATTTTAATTAAATTATTATATACTTTAGTTAATCAAATAAGTTTGACTATATAATTTTGTAAATATCTACTATAATGGGGATGCAAATATATGAGTTCACTCATTGTGGGCTATGGAGTTGTGGGCTATGGAGTTTGATGAAGATAGAAATAATTATAAAACTATCACATATATGATGTTTTTAGGTGTTATATCATATATCAGAAATTGTAATATTTTAATATACTTTTTTAGAAATCTATTGTAATATTTTAATATACTTTTTTAGAAATCTAAATGTTTCTTTCTCACTTTAAATGTCATTAATAATATTACTATTATTATTTGAACATCTTTTCCTTTTCACATGTACATTAAAAAATCTATATTTTTAAATAAAACTTAGATTTATAGTTTCACGAATTTGATGTGATGGTATTATGCATTTCTCAAAGCATTACAAATGTCCGCACTTCAACTAAAAAGAGTAAATCTATAGAAACTTCAAACCCAACTAAAAAGAGTAAATTGATAGAAACTTTAAAGCCATTGTACAATGTGTTTTCGGAAAGTCCAACTAGAATCGGATCAAAAAGCCTAACCTGGTCATATGCAACTATAAGTGAATATAAAAATAATCTTCAAACATCGACTCACTCATATTACACTTAATTTTACATATTATTTAATATTTGGTTACATGAGCATTTATTTTTGGGTGATATTACTCCTTAATTATAAAGATATGTCATTTTGATTAAGTTTTAAATAAATTTAAATTTATAAATATTTTTGTATTTAATTTTAAAAATAGTTTATAGAAAAAATAAATTAAAAAAAATGATATCTAATAACATTATGTTTTGGAATGAATTTAAGACTATTTAGATAAAATAGTGTAAATATAAATTAAAAAGTAAAAGTGGTCTAATCATTATACTTAAGAAGTTTAATATATTATCAATATATTTCTTTTTCAATATTTCATATTAATAATTCTACTTAAGTCTCTTAATTTTATTTAGCTACATAAATCAATGATTTTATTTAGACTTCTCTTCCATACATTATTTCACCTGGATTCTTCTTTTACAGAAATTTAAGATTTACAAAGCCCAAAATTTCTATAACATCAATTTTCTAAATGTCAATCTATCTTTCACAACTAACTTCTTCAAGCTACTTCAACTAACTCCCCCTAACTTAAAATCCAACTCAATTTTTATACTTGCATCAATAAAATTATTATTATTATTTATCATTATTAATTACTCTCTACATGAGAGGCAGGTACTAAGTAGCAACACTGCATATTACACTTGTTAAATATTTTGATTTAGTAAAATAATACTAGAATAATCCTATTATCCCTTTTTAGTATTTAATGCTCATTCTTTTAGCTGTTGCTATTTTTTCTTTTTTAGCAGTTTCTTTGATGAAACTGATTGTTTCTATTTCCTAAATAGAAACTTGATGTTTCTATTTGTTGTAAATATCTCTGTATTATTATTGAGCTTTAGCTTGCTCATCAATTAATTCATTCATTGGAAATCCATATGCGTGTTTCTCATTGTTTTATGGTATTAGAGCTTGGTATTTTTTCTTCGAAATAATTTTTCAGTTGTGTTGAAATTTTTTTCGAAGTTGCTCTCTAGTTTTTTGAATTTGTTGTAAAACCCCTCTACAGTGAGAACAACATTCCATTTCTTGATTTCAAATCGGTTGATCTTTTTGGTGGAACTGCATTGGTCCGGAGCTTTGGGATCATACCTACGACTGTTGTAGCCATCCGTCAACTGTTTACCAGATTTCCCAATACGCGATCCGCCAACTGTTTTCCAGAAGCTCACGATTCCGTCAAAAATAAAGCGAATAAATGGTGTCGATCTGACGTTTGGCTGAGCAGGACACTTTCTGATTCAACAATACAGTGAATTTTTAACACTACATTTTCTGACGTAAATAAGATCTAAGGTGTGCGATTCTTTCTTTGGTGGGAAGGCAGAGCTACTTTACGTCTTGCATTCTTCGTGTTTTTTATTCAATGGGATCGGATGTGGTTTGAGGGGTTCCTGACACGGTTTCTGCAACAATAGACTGTTGTTGGTGCGAATCAATTAATCCGTCTTCTTTGCGTTCGAGTCCTCTGTCATTTTCTAGGTAACTATTAATTAATTCTTTCTCTACCATCGAGTTTTCCTTGTATGCATGCGTGTTCTCTAGTGGACGGAGATCGGACCTTTCAGCGTGAGCAATTCGATTTGCCTCATGGATTCAGTGGATTTGGGTTCTTTAGGCATGAAATGACGGCGGCACTGACACTTTGATCGGAAGTCAATTTTTTTATCGTCCACACTACACAGCAAACAACCAAAAATTTGATAGACATCTGTTCACAACATTCACATATTTTTTTTTAGCTGGGTTGATCGCGTCAATTCTTTGTTGTGACTCGCACTAAGCTTCTGCGACGGAGGACTTATATACTCATAGGGTGCCCTCCACGGTGCTGCTGTGCGGTCATTTGCCATTGGCCATTCATTGGCCATTCAGCCATTTGTTCACAGCTCATATTGGTGGCTCGAATTTTAGCTGCTTTGGTTCCCTTGTTCGTGTCTCGGCATAACAAGCTTTCTTCCGCAATTCAGTGACATGTATCACATCTTTACGTGACAATTCAACCCATAGTCAACACATTTTTACGCTACAATCAGTCCACTTCAGCAGTCTATTCGGCATCTTCTGGTCCTTGTGTTAAGCAACGTTGTACGTGTTCCGGTGTTAAGAGAAGATTTTGTTCCATGGAAAACTTGTGGGTTATTCTGGTGTATTTCAAATTCAGAACCGAAATTCTAATTCCGGTGCATTGTTTTCCGTACCTCGATTTTTTTTCGAGTCAGTGTTTTTTTTTTTTTTTTCTAGCACCTATCAGATTTTGTCCGGATTAGCCTTCCGGAAACGTGCAGATGGCCTCGCTCACCAATCTTATGTTAGAAGGAAATCAACGCTTTAATGGCAGCAATTATAACATCTGGAAATAAAGAATGTTGACCATTTTTTATACAGGTGTCTTGATCAGCTCGTTTTGGGAAAAGAACTTCGTCCCGGTACAGCTGGTACTGATCAAGATAAGTTTGATGATCGAAATCGAGAGTTTGTTATGCTTCTCAAGCTCTCTGTGGCTGATGATCAATTACTGCTGATTCCTTTTTGCAAGACAACTGTCGAGATCTAGCAACAGTTGAAAGAACTGCACGAGACATCTGACAAGAGCAGAGCTTTCTTTCTCAAAAATCAGTTGTTCTCCATCATGATGGATGAACATATGTCTTTACAGGAACATCTCAACAAGATTAAAGACATTCGAGATCAGCCCGAAGCCATTGGTCACACCATGGAGGAAGAAGATATGGTAGTCATCACTCTGAAAAGTCTACCAAAATCTTATGAGCACTTCATAGAAACACTCAACATTACCGCCACTAATGTTGATCTGAAGTTTCTAGAGTTATGCACCAAACTCATGCAGCAGGATCGTTGGAAACAACATTTTGGTAGTAGTGCAGCATCAGCCTCCTCAGAAAATGTTTTTGCTGCCAAATATCAGTCCTCTCAGTCCTTTCAGCAGAAAGGTTCTTCTCAGCCTTTTGATCCTGCTAGGAAGAAAAATATGCAGTGTAATTACTGTCACAAGTTTGGCCAAATGAAGAAAGATTGCCGACAAAGGATTGCTTCTGAACAGAAGAAACAGGGAGGGCTCCATCAGACAGCAAATGTTGCAGAACATTCCAAGCACACGGATTCTGCCTTTTACACCTTTATGGCTAAAAGGTCTTCAGATCATGTTCCATCTTCTGCCGGGTACATTGACTCTAGTGCATCACGCCATTTCTCTCACAGGCGTGACTGGTTTATTGACTTCTCACCATTCAGTGATTCTGTGGTATTTGGCGGAGGTGAAAAATACACAGTGGTTGGCAGAGGTACAGTTCAAATCCAGTCTGGTGGGCGCACACTCATCTTCCTGAATGTGTACTATGTTCCTGGTATGGAAATTAATCTGCTGTCTGTCAGTCAGATTATGAGCAACTCTCCTTGGCTTGATGTAGTATTCAGTGCGCACAAATGCTCTATTATCGACAGGGAGACTAGTCTTATAGTTGTTGTTGGCCTAGAAGATCATGGTTTATACAGGCTTCTTGACACTGGTGATTCTCCAGAAGTGGCTCTAGCAGCTCGTGTTTCTCCCATCAGCACTCTATGGCATCAGTGATATGGGCACCTAAACATGTAGTATCTCTCTCAGCTTTCTCAGGAAGGACTTGTGTCAGGGTTACCTGATATTCAGACTCAGCAGTTGGGTGTATGCGGCGCTTGTCAAGCTGGCAAACAACATCGGTCTTCATTCACGAATGGAGAATCTTGGCGCGCATCTAAGGTACTCCAGTTAATTCATGTTGATATTTGTGGTCCTATGAATACATATTCTATCACTGATTGCAAATATGTTTTGCTTATTGTAGATGATTTCAGTAGAAAGATGTGGGTATATTTTCTAAAATATAAATCTGATGCATTTAGTATCTTTCAGAAGTTGAAAACCTTAGTTGAAAAAGAGTCTGGTTGTAATATCATGACTCTTAGGACAGATAACGGGGGGGAATTTTGTTCTTCTTCTTTTTCCAACTTCTGTGATACTGATGGAATAAAATGCCAGTTCACTACACCCTACACTCCTCAGCAGAACAGTGTTGTTGAACGTCGCAACCGCACAGTTGTTGAAATGGCTCGCTCCATGTTACAACACAAGAGTGTTCCAAACAAATTCTGGGCTGAAGCAGTCTTTACTATTGTTTATCTTCTTAACCGATCACCCACTCAAGCTGTTAAGGGGAAGACTCCCAAAGAGGTTTGGTCTGGCCGTAAGCCTAAGATCAGTCACCTCAAAGTGTTTGGCTCAATTGCATATGTTTGGATTCCAGCTGCTAAGCGCTCTAAGTTAGATTCCAAAAGCTAGAAACTCATGATGACAGGGTACAGTGATCATCACAAGGTCTATAGACTAATAGATATAGCCACTGGTTGTCTTAGCTTTAGTTGGGGTGTGGTATTTCATGAAGACAAAGGATTCTTTCAGTCTTCTTCTTCTGAGCAATGTTCTGAGGATCAGCCTCACAGTGTTCTTCTTCCAGTAGGTCCACCTGATGCGAGGGATGATGCAACATCAGTGTTTGATAATACACTGCCTGAGCTTCCTCCGGAAAATAACCCTTCTCTTGCTGCCCCTATTGTTCTTGAGCCTTCTCCATCTCCTCCTGATATTGGTTCCTCTACTCTTCGGTCTAAATGGTGGGCTAAAACCATTGGTGATCTCCGGGATGATGAACTCCTTGAAGGAAGAACTTCTAGACATAAGAGCAAATAGCAGTTTACAGTAAATGTTGCTCTTATGGCTAACCTACACAGTATCTTTGAGCCTCAAACTTACTCAGAGGCTAAGGGTACATTTGAGTGGGAACAGGCTATGGAAGCTGAATTCCAGAGTCTTCAGAAAAATCACACATGGACCCTTTCTGATCTTCCTGAAGGAAAAAAGCCCATTAGCTGC